>MDKI01213213.1:0-18633 GCA_005239505.1 Nicotiana paniculata
TGACACTGAAGATAACACTAGCTTACTCTGAACTTTCAAATCACTTTGTCTTGCTCTTCCAAGATCATGACATCCTTATAAACATCGGACCTAAATCTTGATTCTTACTCCCAGTTACATACTACTTTCCGCACCTAACATACCAACATGAGGTAGCGCAAGAATTCCATCATAACTTTCGAACCACCAATAGGGTGAACACTTCATCATATAGAAACTTTTTACTTGACTCAATTCAAGAGTACCATCTCAACACACGAGTGAATTCCCATTATCACCCAATCATGAAAATCCTTAAGTAGTAGTCTATACCACCATAAACCCTTCCGGGGTCCGCCTACACCTGACAGTCCATAGCACTCAAATGCTCCCATATAAGATCCGTTACGACGGCTGACAAGCCCCGCACACACCGGCACAAATCACATGCATAACTAAATCACATCAAATGAACTGATCACTGCCGAAAATGTTCCATTTCAACCATGGCTAATCAATCTATCTTCTTTTAATCATCTTCAAATGCCTCAGGAATAATAACAACTTCCTTCAACCCATAGAAAACTCAACCCTCACTCATCCCGAGTGACCTTGATTCACGAGACTATGCTGCCCAAATCCTGCAACCTGACTCATACCCTTCTGATAATCTTTTCTTCAATCCGGAGTCTATTTCTCTCACTCCTCCAATATTATCCTGCATGCTGAAACATATCATAGAACATTCCAACCATCCTCCTTTTTCTTAGAGATTACTCTGCAAAAGCTCGATTCTCGATCATACTGCTGCTTGAAATCCTTAAACGCCGCATTCTTAACTTTTGAACTCACTAGGACCGCTATTGAGAGTTACCGACTCCAACTGGCTCCGAATACAATCAAATCCAGGGCTCTCCGAGCACAGGAACACCCTTTTCAATGAAACACGTGACTGAGTCACTAACCTTACAACTTGCCCATGCCTTAAGCATAAGTTCTAAATCTTCCAAGCCCAACCCTGGCCCAACAGGGCCAACTTTTGCACATATTCATCAAATCCCACGCACAATTACCATCTTACTCCTTTCTCTTAGCTGAAATAACTTGCCAACTCGCCGACAATCCGTGACCCTATGCGAAGACAACCTTATGACCCAACTGCAGATGGTGGGACTCCCCCACTTAGCTCGAAGCTACTCCTTGAACTTCTCTAGACCCCGCCAAGATCCTTTCTCTTTTGATAGCACGATCCTTCTCAACCCATCCGTCCAATTCTTCCAAATTCTCTTGCTAGCACTCCCTAAATACTCAGATCCTCTAGCATCCTTCACACATTCTACCTCCTACCGACTAGCCACTAGAACTCCTCACCGAGACCTATCAACCCCGCCATCGCTAACTTATTCACGGAAGACAACCCACATGTGGAAATCACCCGCGGACACTTCCCAACGACGCTGAAATGCACGCTTCCTACGACTTCAATACCCTATCCTACACCCTGCTTCATTTACCGACGTACTAGCCCGTCCACTCCTCGTGGACATCCATTAAATGCGCAACAATGTCTTCAAATTCCAAGCTATGCTGCCGTTCCCCCACTTTGCGACTGCTCGACTTCCGGTTCTTACACCTGGCCTCCTAGAAATGGAACCACCGCCTAGCCTCACTCCAGGATCATTCTTTGTAGCTCCCAAACCAGCAGATCACCACGACTTCAAGCTCTCTGAAGATCATCTCTTCCCTAGCTGCCTCAATTACCAACCTCTGTCCGGCACTCAACCACCGCACCTCACGATCTCTGCCAACCGCATTCTACAATGCTTCCTCTCAATACTCTGACCCTACGCAACCGAAGAACCCATAGCACCGACAAATTAACACAATCCATTTGATAAATGACGACGATGACACGTCACAGGTGCATATCCCATCTCACTTGAAGACACCAAGTCTTACTACCTTATCAACCCCAAACGGACCATTCATAACCCAAATGCCCTTCCTCTGCCGGCACAAAAGCACTGAAATCTCGAAATCACACTCTGAGAAGACCTCCCTTCAAACCATTCATCTCCCCCAACATACGGGCAAACGTTCTATCATCATATCGACACCGTGCAACAATCAATTGCAAACATCATCACTACCCGAGCACAGCCTTAAGGCTCCTAGAAACACAGCTACTGAGCTGAAATAACATATTACCCTTTTGCAGGGGCAGTAACAACAACCACGACCAATTACACATGTAAGCATCTCGGATTACATTCGTAGCACCATTTCTATTCCTCAAATTCCTGATCCATAGAAAGCGCTTCGCGACGCGTAAGATTGAGTAGGAATGAACATATGCATAAGCCTCAAAGGAATCAACTCGCACGATGAAGAATCAAGAAAGGAAGTACTCCAAACAGCCATATAGCCTCTCGAAGATAAGTACAGACGTCTCTGTACCGATCCACAAGACTCTACTAGACTTGCTCATGACTCGTGAGACCTACGGGAACCTAGCGCTCTGATACCATGTTGTCATAACCCAAAATCCCTAAGGTCGTGATGGCGCCGGACATCCATGTTAGGCAAGACAACCCATTATTTAATTGAAACAACTTTCCGGTTTTAAAACAGTTATGAATACATTTCTTTTCCCTAAATTACATATTAACCAAATAAAAGTTTGCTAATCAAAACAATGGTTTAAAAATTACACTTAAGGAATTATATCCCAATACATATCCCAGAACCCGGTGTCACAAGTACTTCAGCAATTTCTAAGAATTCAACAATCATTACAAGCCTGTCTGAAATACAACTAGACAAGGAAATTTAAATGAAATAAATAAAGTACGAAGGAGACTCTGTCAGCTGCGGATGATGCAGCTCGCATAAGTATCTGAATCCTCCATATTCTATGAAAGTACCTGTGCAATAAAAGTGCACAGCAAGTGTAACATGAGTACAAAAATAACGTGTACTCAGTAAATCGCCCGCCTAACCTCAGAGAGGTAGTGAGGAGAGTTCAAATTAGAAATTTACTAAAGGTTAATTTAAAATATTTAAGAGTGACACTAAGCATGATTATCATAGGCAATTCATTAGAATCAGGAATAAACATTTTTGACTCCGTTCACGGTTAACACTTTATATCTTCATCATGTTAACAATTAATCAACATGGTGATTTAATCAAGTAATAATAAATCGACGTGAAGGAACAACTTATTCCAAAATCTTTTGAATAACTTTAAATATTTGTCATTTCACTTAATAATCTAATATTTCAGGCCAGTAATCAGGCAAAATCATAGCAACTACGCAGCAAATATCATGCGCAAGAAATGCCGAGGGTCGAACGGCGCGGACCAACAATAATAAAATGTGCACTGCCGAAGGGTCTATCGGCTCGAACCATAGATGAATCTATCTTCCCCGCTCGCGAATCGATCATGCGACGCGGTTAAAATAATACGACTAGCCTGATCGCGAATCATTCCTGCGACTCAGGTGCTCATATGAATACATACACAAATACAGGGTCATCCTGCTCGCAAATCACTCAAGCGACTCAGGCGCCCAAAGTTACACATATCTACATATTAAATCCGTATTTTATCAAGAAAACAGTTTCTCAGGAAAGTGGTAAAATCCTTATTAAAAGAAACATGAAATATAGGTTTTGAAACTCATTTGTCAAGTTTAATGATATTCCACGATACAACCCAGTCCAGGTACACAAATATCCATAGAGAGATAAATTCTCTTTTTAGATATTCAATTACGTCTTCGATTATATTAACAGTTTGATATTACAGGCAGGATTACAGGTATAACACGTAAGGCATGCTAGTGGGTCCTATACTACCCAGACATGGCATAATAGTAGCTACGCACGGACTCCCGCCACCTCGTGCGTACGTAGCCCCCGAAGATAATAGCATGTATTGAATTAATTCATCTAGGTGGGCGATTCCCCCTCACAAAGTTAGAAAGGAGACTTACCTCACTCCGAAATTACCACACCGGCTTCCAAGCCCCTCCGATGACTCCAACGGACGCACAACGCTCCGAACTACCACATAATGGCAAAGAAATGAAAATTCATCCTAATACTCACAACAAATTCAGATTAAATACTTTCCCAATCCCGCTCGGAGAAAAAGACCAAAATGCCCTCGAGCCCACGTGCCCGGAAATCCGAAATTCTCGAAGATACATTCTACCCATAGCCCTACTAGTTCAATCATGAAATTTACTCTACATTCCATACTCAAATTCGTGGCTAAATTCTAAATTTACATTTTCTAGTTTTTTCTTCAAAAACCCAAAATTTTCCCACAATTTCCCATATCAAATCTATGTAATGATCTTGTATTTAACTCGAAAATGAGAAGGAATCACTTACTTCTTGATTCTTGGTGAAAATCTCCCTTTGAAATCCTCCAAAATCGCCCCAACCAAATGAAAAATGTGAGAGAAATGGCACAAACCCGACTTTAAAACATTCTGCCCAGGCCTCTTTCGCACCTGCGATCCAATGGCCGCTCCTGCGGCTCCGCACATGTGGAAATTCCATCGCAGGTGCGGCTCTGACTTGACCCAGCAAATTCCCTCTCCTGCGATCCCCTCTTCGCACCTGCGATTTCGCATGTGCGACCAATCTTCCGCACCTGCGGCCTCCTCAGCTCCAACCCCAATCTCGCACCTGAGGCACCCTTAGCCGCACCTATGGCTCCGCACCTGCGGTCAAAGCTTCGCAGGTGCGATTGCACCAAATGACAGCAACCTTCAGCCTTCTCCAACTTCAAATATTGATCCGTCAATCACCCGGAATCCACACGGGGCCCCCGAGACCCTGTCCAATCACACCAACTTGTCCCAAAACATGAAACAGACTTGCTCGAGCCCTCAAATCACATCAACAACGCCAAAATCACGAATCACACTCAAATCTAATTCTTTAAGAACTTAGAATTTTAGACTTCTACATCTGACGCTGAAACCTATCAAATCACACCCGATTGACCTCAAATTTTGCATACAAGTCATATTCAACATTATGGACCTTCTCCAACTTCCGGAATTGCATTTCGACCTCGATATCAAAACTTCCCCTTCCGGTCGGATTTCTCAAAAACCTTCAAATTTCTATCTTTAGCCAAATGACCCCAAAATGACTTACGGACATCCAATTCACTTCTGATCGCGCTCCCGATTCCAGAATCACCATACGGAGCTATTCCCAGACTCGGAATCCCAAATGGACATCAACCTCACTGATATGCACTTCAAGCCCAAATTCATGAAATCCTTCTAAAATGCTAACTTCCACAATATACGCCGAAGCGCTCCCGGATTATCCAAACCCCGAGCCAGACATACACCCAAGTCTGAAATCATCACACGAACCTGCTGGAACCTTCAAAGCTTGATTCGGATATTGTTTACTCAAAATTCCAATCTTAGTTTATTTCTCCAACTTAAGGCTTCTGAAATGAGAATTTTCTTTCCAAATCAATTCTAAACTTCCTGGAATTCAATTCCTACCATGCCCACGGGTCATAATACCTGAAACGAAGCTGCTCACGACTTCAAACCACTGAACGACGCACTAGAGCTCAAAATGACCGGCAGAGTCGTTACAGATTTTGAGGAGCTTCAAGAGGGGTTTTCCATCAAGCATCAATAGGTAAGTAATTTCTTCATGTTCTTAAGATTAATACAAGGTTTATGTATGGAATTAGGCATGGAAATTAGTAGGGAAATGGGACTTTTGGAAGAAAACCTAGAAATTTTATAATTTGGATTTCTACCACGAATTTGAGCATGGAATTTAGAGTAAATTGTATATTTGAGTTAGTAAGACTATGGGTAGGGTATATCTTCAAGAAATTTTGAATTCCGGGCGCGTGGGCCCAAGGACATTTTGGTCAATTCCTTAAGAGGAGATGGGAGTTTACATAATTTGAATTTTTAACGAATATTGGAGTATATTTTCATTGGTTTGTCGTTATTTGAATAGGTTTGGGGCATTGTGCATCGATGTGAGTCATCGGAAGGGATTGGAAACCGGTTATGTAATTTCAGAGCGAGAGAAGTTTCCTTTCTAACTTTTTAAGGGGGAATTGTCCCCCTAGGTGAACTAATTAAGTATGTGCTACTATCTGCGGGGGCTATGTATGCACGAGGAGACGGGAGTCCGTGCGTAGCTACTATTATGCCATATCCGGGTAGTCTTGGACCCACTAGCATGCCTTACATGTTGTTCATGTGATCCTGCCAATAATATTAGACTGATAATGCTATTGAATTTGTAACTTATTTCCTACGAAGTCTAGAGTGTATCTTCTTAATCAATTAGAAAGAGAATTGACTCCTACGTGGATAATTGTATACCTGATAAGGTGATATTATTGAAATTATTAAACTTAAGAAATGAATTTCGATAAAAGATTTAAATACTAATTTTTGTGATTTGTAAAAGAGAAATTTGTCATTTACTTGAGTATTTGTTTTCCCGATGTAGTCGGGGTGGACTGTTGATTGTGCATGACTGCATGTGACCGTTTTACAATTTACATTCTGTGAGCGGAGTATTATTTCCCCCACTCTCATGGGAGCGGGCCGTACTCCGTGGCGGATTGAAAAATGCACTTATGGTACAGGTCGTTCGACCCTCGACAGTACATAGATATGATTATTTTATGGTAAATATTGCACTTATGGTACGGGCCGTTCGACCCTCGGCAGTGCATAGATATGATAATTTTATGGTAAAGATGCACTTATGGTTCAGTCCGTTCGAACCTTGGCAGTGCACATACATGTTTATTTTTATGGCTCAGGCCGGTTGTCCTTATCCCATATGCGCATGCTAAATTGTTAAATGTTTTTCATGGATTTTGAAGTGACAAGATGTTTCAGCATCTATTTGAATTACAGTTATTCGTAATGCTTACTGTTTTATCATCCTCGTATGCCTATTACTGATATCATATTGTGCTAAACTAATTTGTTGGACCTTAGTGAGTGTCTAATTCGACCTCTTATCAGTACCTCTCTGAGGTTAGGCGGGCGACATACTGAATACACCTTGTTTTCGTACTCATGATATACTTGCTGTGCATTTTTATTGCACAGGTACCTTCATAGCGATGTGGATGGTTTGGAGATTTAGGCGAGCTGCATTATCCAGAGGTGATCTGCAACTGACAGAGTATCCTTCGTATTGTATAATTTTATTTTAATTTCCTTGTCCAATTGTATTTCGGACAAGCTTTGTAGAAATTGTACAATTCTTAGAATTTTCTCATGCACTTGTGACAGCGGGTTCTGGGATGTGTTTGGGATTTAATTTAATAAATGGAATGGTTTACCTGTCGTATTTATTTGATAAATTTTTATTCTCTTTTATAACTTGTAAGTGAAAGTTAACGATTTTGGAAATGATGTTAAACAGGAATTTATTTCAACTAATTAATGATTGGCTTGCCTGACGGTGGTGTCCGTCGCCATCACGACCTTAGTAGATTTTGGGTCGTGACAACATGGTATCAGAGCTCTAGGTTCCCTTAGGTCTCACGAGTCACGAACAAGTCTAGTAGAGTCTTGCAGATCGGTACAGAGACGTCTGTACTTATCTTCGAGAGGCTACCGGGCTGTTAGGAGTACTTCCCTTCTTGATTCCTCATCGTGCGATTTGATTCCTTTAAGGCTTATGCCTATGTTGATTCCTACTCAATCTTACGTGTTGCGAAGCGCTTGCTATGAATCAGGAAAGTGAGGAATTGAAATGGTGCTACGGATAGGGACCGAGTTGTTTTTCATGTGTAATTGGTTAGGGATGTTGCTATAGCCCTACAGAGGAATAATATGTTGTTTCAGCTCAGTAGTTGTGTCTCTAAGAGCCTTAAGGCTAGGCTCAGGTTGTGATGATGCTTACAATTGGTTATCGCACGATGTCGATATGATGATAGAATGCCTGCCCATATGTTGGGTCCTGATAAATGGTTATGTTGGGTCCTGATGAATGGTTTGAAGGGAGATCTTATCAGAGTGTGATTTCGAGATTTCGGTATTTTTGTTTCAGTAGAGGAAAGACATTTAGACTATATGTGGTCAGGTTTTGGATTGATAAAGTAGTAATACTTGGTGTTTTCAAGTAAGGTAGGATGTTCACCTGTGACGTGATATCGTCGTCATTGATCGAATGGAATGTGTTAAGCTTGTTGGTGCTATGGTTTCTTCAGTTACGTGGGGTCAGAGTATTATGATGAAGTATTGATGCACAGGCTGTCAGAGACCGTGAGGTGCGGTGGTTCAGTATTGGATAACTATTGATATTGAATGTAGCTCAAGAAAGGTGATCTTCGGAGAGTTTAAAGTCGTGGTGAACTGCTGGTTCAAGAGCTACAGAGAATGATGTTAAATTGGGGAAGAAATTGGGCAACATATGATGAAGGAAGATATGTGAAAAGTGCTAGGCGGTGGTTCCATTTCTAGGAGGCCAGGTGTAAGAGGCGGAAGTTGAGCAGTCACATAGAGGGGGAGTTTGACCAAGTGGAGGAGCGGCAGCATAGTAGTGAATTAGAAGGTATTGTAGCGCATTTAGTAGATGTCCATGGGGAGCGGACGGGCTGGTAAGGTTGGTGAATGAGAAAGGGCTTAGGATGGAGTATTGATATCGTAGAGATAATGCAGTACAACGTCGTTGAAAGGTGTCAGTTGGTGGTTTGCATAGGTGGGTTATCTCCTGTGAGTAGGTTAGCGGCCGTTTGGTTGGCAAGTTTCTATGAGGGATTCTAGTGGTTGTTCGGTAGGAGGCAGGATGTGTGAATGATGCTAGAGAATTTGAGTAATTAGGGAGTGCTAACAAGAGAATTTAGAAGAATTGAACGGATTGGTTAAGCAAGGTCATGTCAACAAAGGGGAAAGGATCTCAGCAGGGTCTAGAGTGGTGCAAGGGGTAGCTTCGGGCTAAGTGGGGGAGTCCCACCACCTGCAGTTGGGTTGTAGGATTGTGTTACCATGGGGTGGTGGATTGCTAGTGTGTTGGCAAGTTAGTACAGCTAAGGGAAAGGATTAGAATGGTAATTGTGCATGGGATTTGATGAATGTGTGAAAAAGTTGGTCCTATTGGACCAGAGTTAGGTTTTGGGAGATTCAGAATTTATGCTTAAGGTACAGGCAGGTTATAAGGGTAGTGACTCAGTCACGTACTTCATTGGGAGGACGTTCATGTGCTAGAAGAGCCTTGGAGTTGATTGTATTCGGGTCCAGTCAGAGTGGGTGACTCTCAATAGCGGTCCTGGTGAATTCAAAGTTAAGAATGCGGTGTTTAAGGGTTAAAGGTAGCCGTATGATTAAGAATCAAGCTTTTGCAGAGTAATTTTTGAGAAAAAGGAAAATGGTTGGAGTGTTCTATGATATGTTTCAGCATGCAGGATAGCATTGGAGGAGTGAGAGAAATAAACTCCGGGTTGTGAGATTGAGACAGCATGGTCTCGTGAATCAAGGTCACTCGGGATGAGTGAGAGTTGAGTTTTCTATGAGTTGGAGGAAGTTACTATTATTTCTGAGGTAGTTAAGAATGATTAAAAGAAGATATATTGATTAGCCATAGTTGAAATGGCACAGGTACGGCAATGATCAGTTCCTTCGATGTGATTAAGTTATGCATGTGGTTTGTGCCGGTGTATGCGAGGCTTGTCGGCCGTCGTAATAGATTTCATGTGGGAGCATTCGAGTGCTATAGCCTGCCAGGTGTAGGCGGATCTCGGAAGGGTTATGGTGGTTCAAACCACTACTTAAGGATTTTCATGTATTGTGATTGTGGGAATTTACTCGTGCGTTGTGATGGTACTCTTGAATTGAATTAAGTAAAAAGGTTTCTATATGATGAAGTGTTCACCCTATTGGTGGTTCAGAAGTTATGATGGAATTCTTGCGCTATCTCATATTGGCATGTTAGGTGCGGTAAGCAGTATTTAACTGGGAGTAAGAATCGAGATTGCGGTTTGGTGTTAATAAGGATGTCATGAGCTCGGATGAGAAGTTCAGAGTAAGTTGGTGTTATCTTTAGTGTCACCTGAGATCGATATTCGGTGAAAGAGACTTTGTACCCTGGTCATGAGTTCTTGATGTGTTTTGCAGTATTAGTGTGGACGGTGGTATGGATGTGCAAACTTGCTACCTTGTGTGGAAGGTCATGGGAGCGTGACCACAAGAAGATTGTATAAGTGTGACATGCAATCACTTAATGGATTGAAGATTTGGACTGAGTATAAAGAAGTGCAATATTGCTTATTTAAAGATTTATGTCGGGAAGGCTTTCGGTCCAGCTAGTTGTGGATTGTGGGGTGTTGTCCCGGCTATGATGGTTGTTCTTGTGTGTTATGAGAGGAAGTAGGTTATTCTGGACCCAGAGAAGGCTATCAGCCTAGTTCATTGCGAGCAGATTCGGCTTGAAGTGTATGAATGGATTTAAACGAGATTATGGGCTTCATGTGAGGCAAATATGTTCATTTCTGTATAGCGCTCCTCAAGGAGGGGTGTTAGAATATCAGGTATTGTTCCGTCTTTGTCAAATCCATGTAATATTATGATTGTGCCATGTGAATTGTGAAATGGCTTGATAATTCCTTATGTGTTGAGGTCTCGCGTAGTGATTATGTTATGTGAGCAGGATACCTCTTGAGATCCAGAGTATATATATATATATATATATATATATATATCGCACCTCAGTTGTGCTTGAGTTTTGTAAGCATATGGCTTTATCAGTCTCCCCAAGATGGTATTATGAACTTAGAGTGCTTATGATTGATATTTAGTAATTTGTAATAGTGAGCAATTCAGCTCCGTGTGTATTTTCTTATGTAAATTTTATGACGGGATCGGGTGGCACGCGCCATGGGTATGTTGTTTGGATCGGGTTGCACGCCGCAACATTGTGATGATGAGTAAGGTTCCTATATTTATTTTTCATGTGTTTTACTTTCTATTTTCTGAGAAGAGTTCATATTAAGTTGCGTGAGTCGAGTAGTCTTTTCCTGAGTCATTTCTTTATATATCATGTTCGAGTTATGGCCTATTGGCGCGTTGTGGTGTCATGTGAGGTTGTTGGTCATGTTGGGGTGATTTATTGTCTGAGAAGTTCATACTGGGTGAGACGAGATTATTGGATTAGGGATCGGTGCGATAAGATTATGTGAAATACATTGAAGGTCAATTACCAATTGTTGGTTCATAAGGAGGTGATGATTCTAGTCAAGATGAGATATTCAATGATTTGTTAACTCTGTAGTTGGTTATGAATTTCTACCTGTCTCCTCCGTTTTGGTGGTATCGCCAGCATTATAGCAGGATGTATATATATGCCATAAGGTGCCTTGGGAGCATCGGATTCATGGAATTTTGGCTATTAAGGTTCAGGGAGTGTCATTGTGGTCAGATGATGAATTATGCGGTGCATGGTGCTAATTTAGCAAAGGCATGCAGTCATGTTTTGGTATATCATGTGGTAGTTGATACGGCGTTTATGTATCGGAACTAGGCTTGGCAGAGAAATTTCAGGTGTTGGAACTGGATTCTAAGCTTATTATATGAATAAAAGAAGAAATCTTCTGATTCGATCAAGCTAACGTACTCAACTGGGTTGTGGTAGCACGGGTAGGTGCACGAGGTGTTAAACATAGAACTCAGATTACTCCAGAGCAGTTCTTAGCATGTTCGAGGACGAACGTCTGTTTAAGTGGGGGAGAATGTAACGACCCGACCGGTCATTTTGAGCTCTAGCGCGTCGTTCAGCAGTTTGAGGTCATGAGTAGCCTTATTTCAAGTATTATGACTAGTAGATGTGGTCGGAATTGAATTTTGGGAAGGTTAGAGTAAAATTGGAAAGAAAGTTTTCATTTCAGAAGCCTTAAGTTGGAGAAATTGACTAAGACTGGAATTTTGAGTAAACGACCTCTGAATCAGGATTTGAAGGTTCCAGCAGGTTCATATGATGATTTCGGATTTGGGCGTATGTCCGGATCGGGCTTTGGATAACCCGGGAGCGTTTCGGCAAATATTATGGGAGACAGCATTTTAGAAGAATTTCCTAAGTTTGGCTTGAAGAGCATTTCAGTGATATTGATTTCCGTTTGGGATTCCGAGCTTGGGAATAGATCCGTATGGTGATTCTACAGTTGGGAGCGCGATCGTAGGTGAATTCGGATGTCCGTATATCATTTTGAAGTCATTTGGCTAAAGATAGTAATTTGAAGGTCTTTTGAGAAATCCGATCGGAAGTGAAAATTTTGATATCGGGGTCGGAATGCAATTCCGAAAGTTAGAGCACGTTCGTAATGTTGAATGTGACTTGTATGCAAAATTTGAGGTCAATCGGACATGATTTGATAGGTTTCGGCATCGAATGTGGAGGTTTGAAATTTCAAAGTTCATAAAGTTTGAGTTTGAGTGTGATTCATGATTTTGGTGTTGTTTGATATGATTTGAGGCATCGAGAAAGTCCGTGTAAGGTTATAGGACTGGTTCATGTGATTGGACGGGGTCCTAGGGGCCTCGGGTGTGTTTCGGGGTGAGTTCGGACAGTTTTTCTCTGTTTTGATGCTGCTGTTTTCTGGTGTCACCGATGTGCTTTTCGATCACGGTCCATGGAGTGCGATCACGGAGAATAAATTCAAGGGAGCTGGAATTTGGCCTATGCGATCGCATGAACTGCAATGCGATCGCGAAGGAGGAAGGGTTGGGCTACAGGATGAAGGCTTGTGCGATCGCAGGACTGAAGGTGTGATCGCACAGTGTGCGTATGGAGGCTTCTGGTGCTTGGCTTATGCGAACGCATCATAGTATATGCGAACGCACAGTAGAGGAATAAATGGGACTACTGCTTTGGCCTATGCGAACGCAGGTGTTGGGACGTGATCGCACTGAGGGAATTTGGGAGGCAGCACAGTTGGCCTATGTGATTGCGGAGCATGTTATGCGATCGCATAGGAGGGCCGCCTGGGAAGTGAGATATTTTAAACGGGATTTTGGCCATTTCTTCATTTTTTCTTTCATTGATGTGGGCGATTTTGAGGAGCTTCAAGAGGGGTTTTCCATCAACCATCAATAGGTAAGTAATTTCTTCATGTTTTTAAGATTAATACAAGGTTTATGCATGGAATTAGGCATGGAAATTAGTAGGGAAATGAGATTTTTGGAAGAAAACCTAGAAATTTGATAATTTGGATTTCTACCACGAATTTGAGCATGGAATTTAGAGTAAATTGTATATTTGAGTTAGTAAGACTATGGGTAGGGTATATCTTCGAGAAATTTCGAATTCCGGGCACGTGGGCCCAAGGGCATTTTGGTCAATTCCTTAAGAGGAGATGGGAGTTTATATAATTTGAATTGTTAATGAATATTGGAGTATATTTTCATTGGTTTGTCATTATTTGAATAGTTTTGGGGCGTTGTGCATCGATTTGAGTCATCGGAAGGGCTTGGAAGCCGGTTATGGAATTTCGGAGCGAGGTAACTCTCATTTCTACCTTTGTGAGGGGGAATTGTCCCCTAGGTGAACTAATTAAGTATGTGCTACTATCTGCCGGGGCTACGTACGTACGAGGTGACGGGATTCCATGCATAGCTACTATTATGCCATGTCCTGGCAGTCTAGGACCCACTAGCATGCCTTACGTGTTGTTCATGTGATCTTGCCAATAATATTAGACTGAGAATGCTATTGAATTTGTAACTTATTTCCTACGAAGGCTAGAGTGTACCTTCTTAATCACTTAGAAAGAGAATTGAGTCCTCCGTGGATAATTGTATACTTGATAAGGTGATATTATTGAATATTATTAAACTTGGCAAATGAATTTTGAGGAAATATTTAAATACTAATTTTTGTGATTTGTAATAGAGAAATTTGTCATTTACTTGAGTATTTGTTTTCCCGATGTAGTTGGGGTGGACTGTTGATTGTGCATGACTGCATGTCACCGCTTTGGAATTTACATTCCGCGAGCGGAGTGTTATTTCCCCCACTCTCATGGGAGCGGGCCGTACGCCACGACAGATTGAAAAATGCACTTATGGTACAGGTCGTTCGACCCTCGGCAGTGCATAGACATGAATATTTTATGGTAAAAAATGCACTTATGGTACGGGCCGTTCGACCCTCGGCAATGCATAGATATGATTATTTTATGGTATAGATGCACTTATGGTTCGGGCCGTTCGATCCTTGGTAGTGCACATACATGTTTATTTTTATGGCTCAGGCCGGTTGTCCTTATCCCGTATGCGCATGCTAAATTTTTAAATGTTTTTCATGGATTTTGAAGTGACAAGATGTTTGGGGGAAAATAAAGAAGTAATTGTTTATTTAAGAAATTTGTGGGGGGGGGGGGATGAGGAAGTAGTAACTGCTTAATTACTTTGAGCATCTATTTGAATTACAGTTATCCGTAATGCTTACTGTTTTATCATCCTCGTATGCCTATTACTGATATCATATTGTGCTAAACTAAATTGTTGGACCTTAGTGAGTGTCTTATTCGACTTCTCGTCACTACCTCTCTGAGGTTAG
The DNA here is from genome assembly GCA_005239505.1 of Nicotiana paniculata. Classification (NCBI taxonomy): domain Eukaryota; kingdom Viridiplantae; phylum Streptophyta; class Magnoliopsida; order Solanales; family Solanaceae; genus Nicotiana; species Nicotiana paniculata. Next base: position 14,566 of record MDKI01213213.1, read on the forward strand.
GCGACCGACTTACTGAGTACACGTTGTTTTCGTACTCATGCTACACTTGTTGTGCATTTTTATTGCACAGGTACCTTCATAGCGATGTGGCTGGTTTGGAGACTTAGGCGAGCTTCATTATCCGGAGGCGATCCGCAGCTGACAGAGTCTCCCTCGTATTGTATTATTTTATTTTAATTTCCTTGTCCAATTGTACTTCGGACAAGCTTTGTAGAAATTGTAAAATTCTTAGAATTTGCTCATGCACTTTTGACACCGCGTTCTGGGATGTGTTTGGGATTTAATTTAATAAATGGAATGGTTTACCTGTCGTATTTATTTGATAAATTTTTGTTCGCTATTATAATTGTAAGTGAAAGGTAACGATTTTGGAAAAGATGTTAAACATGAATTTATTTCAACTAATTAATGATTGGCTTGCCTGATGGTGTCCGGCACCATCACGACCTTAGTAGATTTTGGGTCGTGACATCAAATCCCTAATATAAATCAATCAAGTAAAAATCCCACAGAATACTGATTTTAACAGGGAAAATCTTTCAAGTCCCTAAATAGAATCAATTAATATGACTGATTCACAGAAATAAATATAAAAATGGAAAAAATAGAAGAAATCAGTATAACCATTAGAAACATCTAGGGTTCGAGCATACATGCGAAGATAAACCAAACACGTAAAGAGACAGCTAGATTAAACATTGAAAGCAGAAAATCTTTTAAAGAGGAGCCTTGGAAGAATCCTAGTTTCAGAAAGAGTGAATAAAAATCGAAGCTGTTAATTAAAACCAAATTGAAGGAAAACCCCTTAAAATACTCGAATCACTTCAGATATATAAAGATATGAGAAGATTCGAACAGTAGTGAAACTAGGGTTTTCAAAACAGTAGAGATGAAAGAAACTCGGTCAAAAACTAATAGATTCAAACTAAAAATAAGAGGAAATATGTACTCACAAACGAGAATGGCCCTAGACGGGCCAGTAAACAAGTTTAAGGCAAGAACTAGGTTGAATATCCATGAGATTCTTCTAAGGATCCATGTAATCAAACAAACAAGAGGTATAGAACGCCGGTAATGGTCGGAGAACACACAGAAACTCCATAGACGGATGTTTGGCCGGTGACGACGATTAGGGTTTAGGGGGGTGGTCGAGAGAGAATGGAGGGTTGGGGGGAAATGATGACGGCGGAAGGGAAAGAATGAGGGGGGTTAGGGTTTGGGTATTTAATTAAAAAGGCAAGTAATGTTGTAGACCGTTGATCTAAAGGATCAACGCCCACGATTAAACGGGGTTATTGGGTCGGGCAGGTATAGATTGGGGCTTAGGGGTGAATTGGGCTGGTGTATTAAGGGGTTTGGGCTGATGTATAGTGGTTAGGTCTGAAAAATTAAAGGAATTAAGAGGCTATTTGTTAAATACCCCATTAGTTGACAAAAGAAATTTTTAAAATAATTAACGGGTTATAAAAAATGATTTTCATGCACAAAAATATTTTAAAATAATTATCCAATATTTTAAAAATACTACAAGATATTTTCTGGTAAAGTAATGTATTAATGCCTGCATGGGCTATAATTTCAAAGCTATTGCAATTATAACCTAAGAACTGTAAATGTTGCTATTTGTGAAATAATTTTAAGCTTAATATAAATATAAATATAAATAGCAAAATTAAACCATGAAATTGTTACAAATTCATTTGTAATGCAATTAGTAACTATTTATATAAATAAAAATACTGGGATAAGTTAATTAAATCCTTAAAAAATGCAGAAATTATGAAAAAATATTTATTGATGCTAATGCGTAGTTTTGAAGGTATATATGAAATTTTGAAAATATTATAGGAAAAATTGGGTTTTAACAGTTGCCCCTCTTTACCCAGGAAGGATGAAAAGAGTTTTCGGGTAAAGATATGATGGCCAATTTTGATCGAACGAGATGGTTTGAGAGATTTAGGCCGCACTGTGGTTTATGAGCTACCTACATATCCCTGGTCTTATAGGAATCAGGTCGTGTGTAGTTCTGGATTCATCGGCGAAATGTACCGATGAAGTAACCACAATAACAAACACAAGGTTTTGGAATAGGTGAAAAAATTGTTATGGTGCGCGGTCAGGATTGAGATGATTTGAAAGAACTGGGGCGTGATTGCTCATGTTGGGGGTAACGGTTGCTTATTGGGTCACCTGCAAGTAAAGAGATACTACGAGCATATATTTTTGCGGAAATTTAAACATGATGTCGATTCCCTTCAGACCATGAGAATTGTCTTTGGACGGTTGAGGATGACGTCCTTAGACCATGATGTCCTGGGCCATGAATTGTTTAGTGAGGGATTTGCAGGCCATGAAATTGTGTTCTCGGGCCATGAAAATCATTCCTCCGAACCATGACGCCTTTGAATAATGATATGCAAATGTGAGAGATCCTCAGGCCATGACATGGTGTCTTCCGGCTATGAGGATGATGCCTTTGGACAAGTTGGCGATGTTTCAGCCCATGATATGCAAAGACATGATGCTAGGGGCAACAAGACTGGGCTTAGTCTTGTATGAATTTGAGGGAAGAGCTTAGCTCGAAAGAAGAGAAAATAGATAGTATCGAAGAGACAGTGCTTAGTCTCGGCAAAATTTCGGGACATGGCTTAGTCCCATGCAGATGGAGGCAGTGCTTAACCTTATGCATATGTGGAGGCAGGGCTTAGCCTCATGCAAATATGGAGACAGAGCTTAGTCTCATGCAAGGTTCGGGACATGGCTTAGCCCCAAGAAGATGGAAGGCAGTGCTTAGCCTTATGCAGATACGGAGGCAGTCTTAACCTCATGCAAATATGGAGACGTAGCTTAGTCTCATGCAAGGTTCAGGACAGGGCTTAGTTCGATGCAGATGGAAGGCGGTGCTTAGCCTTATGCAGATATAGAGGCAGGGCTTAGCCTCATGCAAATATGGAGACAGAGCTTAGTCTCATGCAAGGTTCGGGACATGGCTTAGTCCCATGCAGATGGAAGGTAGTGCTTAGCCTTATGCAGATATGGAGGCATGGCTTAACCTCATGCAAATATGGAGACAGAAATTAGTCTCATGCAAGGTTCGGACAGGGCTTAGTCCCATGCAGATGGAAGGCAGTACTTAGCCTTATGCAGATATAGAGGCAGGGCTTAGCCTCACGCAAGATTGAGACAGAGCTTAGTCTCATGCAAAGAGAAGGCAACGTTTAGCCTTATGCAAATATGGAGGCAGGGCTTAGCCTCATTCAAGATTGAGACATAACTTAGTCTCATGCAAAGAGAAGGCAACGCTTAGTGATGTTTGGCTATAATTATATATTTTTAGTGCATTACTTACCTTACATTTAGGTTCTTTAATGCTAAATTGTATTATTTTGTGGTTAATTGAGCTTATTTTATGTGTAGGTACGTGAAGACGAAATTGGGAGCAAAGTAGAGATTTTATGTGTATTTTATACACTACGTGATTGGCTCGTGATTAATTGATGATGGAGTGATGATTAATTTTTGAAAAGCAAATTAAGAAAAAGACAAAACAAAGAAGTGAAAAGAAGACAAAAAGAAGAACAATTGAAGTAAGAAACAAAGAATGAATTGAAAAGCCAATTGAGAAAGAAGACCAGAATATGAGGAATGCAAAAGTTAGGCTGAGGCTCACTGGTTTGTGTGCCAAGTCCAGCGCGACGCGCTGTCCTGGACCTCCATTACGGGGTATTTTTCCTATTTTATTGGGGACAAGGTTATTTCGGCCCTACACAGTCCCAACTTGTATAAAAGGGGTCCTAAACCTATTTTGAATGGGAAGGACGTTTTTGAGAGGAAAACACAAGCACAGAGCCGCCGTGGAGGCCATAATTCATATTTTCTTCCACCAAACTTAGTAATTCTTATGTTTCTTTGTATGATTTGCTGTTTGGCTATCATGTCTATGTGGAGCTAAACTTCATGTTCTAGGGTTGTGGTTCTTTCGTGACTATTGTTATTTGGATATTAATTTTGATTTCTTAGTTTATCATATTGGTTTATTTATTCAATCTTGCGCTTAATTATTTAATT
>ML306810.1:0-17512 GCA_005239505.1 Nicotiana paniculata
CAATTTATCAAAAGCATTTTTTTTATGAATCAATATTTATTGCTATCATTTTTTCTCTCATTAGTTTGCCTATACAACATTACTATTACCTGTCTTGATGAACCAATGACTATGACATGCAACGAGACAACGAAGCAAACGGACGTGGATTTCAGAAGAAGATGAGATACCTAACGAGATTGTCAAAGAAGTTGAGAATTTTGAGAACAGACCTAAGTCCAACCCGGACGAGGCTGAAATCATCAACCTGGGAGATTCAGAAAACATCAAGGAAATACGAATCAACATTCATTTGTCGCTGTCAGAAAAGAAAGAATACACATAATTTCTAAAGGAGTATGAGGACATATTCGCCTGGTCGTACGACAACATGACTGGTCTAAGTACGTCTATTGTGTCTCACAAATTTCCAACCAATCCAATGTGTCCACCGGTAAAACAAAACCTCAGGAAGTTCAAACCCGACATGAGTTTGTAATTCAAAGAAGAATTCACCAAGCAGATCAACGTCAAGGTTCTCAGGGTAGTTGAATACCCGACATGGTTATCCAACATTGTGCCAGTACCAAAGAAGGATGGGAAGGTCAGAGTCTATGTCGACTACCGGGATCTCAACCGGGCTAGTTCGAAAGACGACTTCCCTTTGCCAAATATACATGTCATGATTGACAATTACGCTAATCATGAACTACAATCATTCATGGATTGCTTTGCTGGTTATCACCATATCTGGATGGATGAGGAAGATGCTGAGAAAACGGCTTTCATTACACCGTGGGGAGTGTACTGTTACAAGATGATGCCAGTCGGCCTGAAGAATGCAAGGGCCACCTACATGAGGGCTATGACCACCATCTTCCACGACATGATTCACAAGGAGATTAAGGTATACGTGGATGATGTTATTATCAAGTCTAGGAAAGCCACTGACCACATAAAAGATTTGAGAAAGTTATTCAAAAGGTTGCAGAAATACAATCTGAAGCTGAACCCATCGAAGTGTGCATTCGGGGTTCCTGCTAGAAAGTTGCTCGGGTTCATTGTCAGCCACCGAGGGATAGAATTGGATCCGTCAAAGGTCAAAGCCATTCAAGAACTACCACTGCCAAGGAACAAGAAAGATGTAATGAGTTTCTTGGGGAGACTTAATTACATCAGCCAACTCATAGAACAGTCTACAGTTATCTGTGAGTCGATCTTCAAGATGCTGAAGAAGGACGCCGCAATAAAATGGGCCGATGATTGCCAAAAGGCTTTCGACAAAATCAAGGCATACCTATCAACACCACCAGTCTTGGTACCGCCTGAGCCACATAGACCTCTGTTACTCTACCTTGCAGTGTTAGATGGAGCTTTCGGCTGCGTTCTGGGGCAGCATGATGAAACAGGAAGAAAGGATCAAGCCATTTATTATCTCAGCAAGAAGTTCACTCCGTACAAGGCCAGATATTCTCTATTGGAACGCACTTATTGTGATTTGACTTGGGTAGCTCAGAAGCTGAGGCATTACTTCTATGCCACAACGTATATCATATCGAGAATAGATCCATTGAAGTACATCTTTCAGAAGCCCATGCCCACTGGCAAGCTAGCCAAGTGGCAAATCCTGCTGAGTGAGTTCGATATTATCTATGTGACTAAGAAAGCAGTCAAGGGACAAGCATTAGCAGACCATCTTGCTGAGAACCCTGTAGATGGAGAATACGAACCTCTGAATATGTATTTTCCTAATGAAGAGGTATCATTCATAGGAGAAGACATTGCAGCATCCTATAACGGTTGGAGAATGTTCTTCGATGGAGCAGCGAACTTCAAGGGAATTGGCATTGGAGCAGTCCTAATATCATAAACCGGTCAGCATTATCCGGTATCTGCCAAACTCAGATTCCCCTGCACCAACAATATGGCCGAGTGAAGCCTGTGTCTTAGGGCTCAACATGGCCATTGACATGAACGTCCAGGAGCTGTTAGTGATTGGTGACTCAGATTTGCTGGTACATCAGGTACAAGGAGAGTGGGCTACCAAGAATTCCAAAATACTGCCACATCTGCACAACGTATAGGAATTAAGAAAGAGGTTCACGAATATAGAATTTCAGCATGTCCCCAGAATCCAGAATGAGATCGCCGATGCATTGGCTGCTTTATCCTCAATGATCCAACACCCGAACAAGAATTTCATTGATCCTATTCCCGTAAAGATCCATAATCAGCCAGCCTATTGTGCCCATGTCGAAGAGGAAGCAGACGAAAATCCTTGGTTTCATGACATCAAGGAGTATTTGGCAAAAGGAAATTATCCAGAGCTTGCGGATCCCACTCAGAAACGCACAAAGACTATCCAATAACTTCTTTCATAGCGGAGGAGGAGGACTCCCGATTTGGGATTATTACATTGTGTCAATGCAAAGGAAGCATCCAAGTTGCTAGAGGAGATTCATGTTGGGACATGTGGTCCGCATATGAACGGTTTTGTTCTGCAAAGAAGATACTCTGAGCTGGTTACTTTTGGATGACTATGGAAACGGACTGCATCCAGTATGTCCGAAAATTCTACCGTTGTCAAATACACGCATATATGATAAAGATACCTCCAAACAAGCTCAACACAACAAGCTCATCATGACCGTTCACTGCCTGGAAGATGGTCGTTATTGGACCAATTGAGCCTGCCGCCTTCAACGGACACAGGTTCATTCTGGTAGCCATCGACTATTTCACCAAATGGGTCGAAGCAACATCCTACAAAGTAGTGGCTAAGAAAGTCGTGGTAGACTTTGTCCGCGACCGTATTGTTTGTCGATTCGGAATTCCTGAGTCAATCATCACCGACAATGGTTCCAATCTCAACAGTGACTTGATGAAAGCTATGTGCGAGGCTTTCAAGATCAAACACAAGAATTCCACAGCTTACAGACCTCAGATGAATGGAGTTGTAGAAGCAACCAACAAAAACATCAAGAAGATACTAAGAAAGATGATAGAAAGGAACAAGTAGTGGCACGAGAAGTTATCATTTACCTTATTGGGATATCACACAACAGTTCACACCTCAATAGGGGCAACTCCCTATATGCTAGTTTATGGTACTGAGGCTGTTATTCCTGCCGAAGTTGAGATTCCATCTCTAAGAATTATACAAGAAGCTGGGCTCAGCGACGTAGAATGGGTAAAGAGCCGTTATGAGCAACTATCCCTCATAGACGGAAAGAGAATGAATGCAGTCTGTCATGGTCAACTCTATCCGAACAGAATGACCCGAGCCTTCACAAGACAGTCAAGCCTAGAAGTTCACACCGGGGCAGCTGGTGCTGAAGAAGATCTTTCCACATCAATATGAAGCCAAAGGGAAGTTCTCTCCCAACTGGCAGGGTCCGTACATGGTTCACCGGGTACTGACAGGAGGAGCACTTATACTCGCAGAAATGGACGGAGAAGTCTAGCCAAAGCCAATCAATTCAGATGCAGTCAATCGCTACTATGTGTAATCTTTATGCTTTCTCAATGATGTAAATTGAACTACGCCTGACTTGATTCTCGTTTAAGAGGGGATGTGTAGGCAACCCTATGGGTTTGGTCACAATTCAATAAATTTCATTTTTCCCCGCAATTGGAAACTGGGGCAGAAGACCCTCAAAATTCTAAAGTAAGTTCAGCTAATCGCCACACAAGCAACAGTCAGAGACATTCACCCATCAAACTGGGTTTGAGGAGGACCCTCAAAATTTTGTAGCAGGAGGGGTTGCAATGTCCCGAGCCGTGTCACGGTCGTCGGTTCATCCCAAAATTATTTTTTAATTATACNAGCCAAAACTGCTGCACTTGCCGACGTTCACACATGCCTCAATGCTCCGCAGTCACTATGCTCTCAATAATCACAATGCCGCAATTTGTTACCAGCTAAGAATTCCTACTGATATTTTATTTCTTGCATAAGGCTACCTTTCTGTCTTCCGAGGTTAAGCTCTATCTCCATCTACATTTTGCATAAGGCTACCTTTCTGCCTTCCGAGACTAAAAGTTGTCTCCATCTGCATCTACATTTTGCATAAGGCTACCTTTCTACCTTCCGAGACTAAACGCTGTCTCCATAGGCATTTGCATCTTTGTATAAGGCTACCATTATGCCTTCCGAGGTTAAGCTATACCTCCGTCTATATCATTGAATAAGGCTACCATTCTGCCTTCCGAGACTAAGCGTTGTCTCCATCTGCATTTGCATCTTTGCATAAGGCTACCATTCTGCCTTCCGAGGTTAAGCTCTACCTCCATCTACATCATTGCATAAGGTTACCATTTTGCCTTCTGAGACTAAGCATTGTCTCCATCTGCATTGCAAAAGGCTACCATTCTGCCTTCTGAGGCTAAGCTCTACCTCCAATTTACCTTTCAAGACTAACCGATGTATCAAGCACTATTTACTTCACTTTCCTTTCGGGCTAAGCTCTGCACTTTTATTCACAAGACTAAGCTCTGTCTCGTCAGTATCATTTTACTGTATTTCATGGGCTGAAATATCGCTAACTTATCCAAAGGCGTCATCGTTCGGAGGCACCATCTTCATAGCCCGAGAACATCATGTCATGGCCCGAGGATCTCTCTCAATTTTGCATATCATTATTCAAAGGCGTCATGGTTCGGAGGCACCATCCTCATGGCCCGAGAACATCATTTTCATGGCCTGCGAATCCTGCATCAAGCAATTCATAGCCCAGGACGTCATGGTCTGAGGACGTCATCATTAACCGTCTGAAGACATCATTCATGGTCAAACGGGAATTTGCATCATGTTTAAATTACGCACAATATATGCTTGTATTAATTATTTGCAGTTAATCCGACGAGCAAATTGCCATCCCGGCAGGAGCGGTTCCGCTCCAAATCTCCCAAACTACCTCGTAAGTCGTTTGTTTACCTAATCCTATACTTTGCGTCTGTTCTTGTAAAACTTCATCGGTATACTTCACCGATGACTCCCGAACTACATACGGCCTGATTCCTGTAAAACCAGGGATATGTAGGCAACTCAGAAACCAGTGTGCGGCCTGAATCTCTCCAAACCATTTCACTCGGTCAAAATTGGCCATCATATCTTTACCCGACAACTCTTTCATCCTTCCCGAGTAAAGAGGGACAGTTGTTGATACCTAATTTTTCCTCAAATTATTTTAAAATTTGCATATATACCTTCAAAATCAGGTTTTCATAACAATTGGTATTTTTCTATAATTTTCCCATATTTTTATTAATTTATTTTAATTTATCCAACATTTTTATTTCCAATAATCAATTACAAAATCACATTACAAATGATTTCAAAATAATTTCTTGATATAATGTATTATTTATGCTCCTATTAAGACCAAATTATTTCACAATTAGCCAAATTACAATAACTTTGCAATTATAGCCTAATCATATATTTTATGCTATTTTATCCAGTAATTAGCCATTTTAATTGTTTTATACTGTTTAATCATTTTAATTTAATTTTATTAAGAATCAAATTCATTTTTATAATTATTAGCTATTTTTATAAATTACTTATCTATTTTTAATTGGGTATTTAATAGTTAGCCACTTTTACTTAAGTTTTAGCCTAATTAAACTCGGACCCCTGACCCAATTAATTAACCCAATAACCCAGCCCAAACCTAAAATCCTACCCGGCCCAAGCACTCATTCAATCTGAACCGTTGATTAATTCAAATCAACGGTTCAGATCCCCCTTACCTAAAATAAACCTAAAGACTACCCTTCCCCATTCTCATTTCCCCTCACCCTCCACCGTCTCGACCCTCTCATCTCTCTCAACTCTCTCATCTCTTCGACTCCCTCTGCTAAACTTATTCCCTTCTCCGGCCACCTCCCTCGCCGGAAGTCATGGCCTCTCATCATCTCGTAGCCTCTGCTTCACCCCACGCCGGTTTGACACTACCTTGAGGCCCTCAGAGGAACCAGAAGGCGGTTCACTCACCCCATGGGTTCTCATGCTATTTCTGGCCACCTCCGACCATCTGAGTAAGATCTATGACCTCTCCGGCTAAAACCGGTGAAGATTTAAGGTTTTTCCCTATCCTTTCTGGGTTCCCTTTGAAACCCTAACTCTTAAAACTCTCCGATTCTTTTAGATCTATCATGTATATGTGTATATCACGAGGTTTTTTATATGTTTCCTTCAAAAACCTTTACTGTTTCCAAACGTTTCTTCATTTCAAAACTAGGGTTTCATAACCCCTTCTTTTAAACGGTTTTCCTACGATTTTTCAGTATTCTCCTAAGATTTCTACTGTGTTTATCGACTTATTTAAGTATCTCTCTTTATCTGAGTTGTTGTTTGTTAAAAACCCTAATCTTTCGTCCTAAACCCTAAGTTCCTGACTTTGTCTTTGATATTGTTTGCATATGTATGAACTTTATGATTCTATGATGTTTTACCCTATGTTGTTTATCTATGTCTCTGATTTTTCCTTGCCTTTCCGCTTACATTACTGTTTACCCCATAAGTTCATGTGAATCCCTAATTTCATATGTTTTTCACTACTAGGGTTTCTGACGTCTTGCATGTTATTTATTCAATTCATGTTAATCTCCTTTAATTGATGTTATTCCTGTTTTCCATGATTCTCTGTAATTTTACTTTGTTAGGGTTCGTGATTTATTATTTGAATCCCTGATTCCCTGTGATTTGAAAAATCTTACTGATTTCTTATGGGACATTCTTACTGATTTTCGACCTTTAACTTATTTCTTACCTTGTTATATGGTTGATTTACTGTTAATTGATCCCTATTTCCTTAATTAATGTCTTCTGAACCTAGTCTCAATTGTCTACTTGATTTGGTTTGAAATTATTTCCTTATATGTCATGTGCATAAGAACTTTCCTTAATTGTGTTTACCTATTCTGACCGTTTGAGATTTGACCCCTTAATTAAGGGAGTACTTGCCTTGATAGCTGACTGATTGATTCTGAGTTCCTTAATTATCATGCTACTATAATTCTTACCTTATTTTACTACCTGTTTTCAACTATAAATACTCTAGTCTTTCACTAACACAAAGACACGAACAAAAAATATTGTTTTGAACTCTCTTACACAAGCATACTCATTGCTCTCTCTTACTTTCCTACACATTCTCTCTTGCTTCTCTTATTGACTACTGTCTACTCAGTCGGCTGAAAGCCAAGACTGAGTAACTTGCTGCTCTACTGTTCTATTGCTCTAATAAATTGCTGCTCTATTTCTCTGCACACTACTGTCCTATTGCTCTACTTCCCTACACACTACTGTTCTATTCTCTCACTCTAGACTGGTATGTCTTCTATTTGATTTACAACATCCAAAACAACATGTTTTTATTCGTATTGCACTTTCTCTTATTTCTTTTATGCTTTTACTTATGGTTCTGTTTTTTACCTTGTTATTAGCATGCCCCTTTGCTAGTTCATTGATGTGATTACCCTTCCCTTATTTCAGCATGTCTACTGCTTCTCCTACTTGTTTACTACAATTCTGCTATAGTCCCTAACCCCAGTACATTATCAGCATGTATTCATGATCCCCCTAGCTACTAAGTAATCCTGAACCCCTTCCCTGAACTTAATGTGTGAACCTGTTTGGCATCCCTCAATTTAATGTTGTTAAGCTCCTGGCATGAACATTTTGTGATAGAATATGCTATGACAGTTTAAGTCTTGTAATACTTTTCTGAGGCCTACTTTTGTGCAATCTTGTTCCTATATGCTTCATACTTGTCCCCAATCCCTCATCTCCCTGCTTGTGGTTGCTCAACTTTTCTTAATTCCTGTTTATTTTTCTGTGTGTGTTGTTTGAGTATGTTGGTTGTGCTACTGCCTTACCCTTTTCAAGCTAATTTTCATTAAACCTCTCTCTTTCTCAAAATTGTTTTAAAACTGTTCTTACTCACTATGAGCACTTCCACTATACTCTTAGACATTAGGTTCTTCCCCTCTTGTGTGAGCATTGCCTTGGGAACCTTGAGCTCCCTCTAAACTTTGACACACAAGAGCTGGTCTTTCCACACTGCACTTACTCTCTATCTTGGCTATGAAATCTGGGTTTGAGCGCTGCCCGGGATCCCTTGAGGTCCTTAGGGAACTCTGACACACCCGGATTATATGAAAGGTTGTGAAACATTGTTGGCAGTGAGAACTTTCGGAGAACTTGGGCCTATCAGTAGGCTCCCTATAGTGTGACATCTTATTTTCTTATTCACTTATGTAATTTAATAATTATTTGTAAACAACTATTGGGGATGGATAGTGAAAAGGAAAAAGGGTAGTTATGCATGTTATAAATATTAAAGGGTAGAAACCATGCTATTAGGTTTACATTCCTTATTTGCGCAATAGAAATCATGTTTAGGATCAACATGTGCAAAGCATATCATGCATTATAAATCCTTCTATTTAGGCTTTATGAACACTGTTTCAGCATCTTGTTTCAGTACTGTCATTCATCACTTAGAAAATTCTGTGATAGGGTAAATAATATTAATAATTGGTATCTTCTGCAATCACGTTTCATATTGTTATGCGCATTTAGAAATCCTGTCCCTAGGATAACACAAACAAATTGTACTCTTGCATATGCTGAAATCGTGCATAATGCTGTGAGCATTTAGAAATCCTTCTTAGAATTCTGCATATGCATCGTTCTGCATCCCTACCTGTACATTAGATACCATGTTTTAGGATTTCATTCATACTCTCTTAACAACACCTAGTCTAACTACTGGTGCATGTAAAAGGTATAAAACACTTCACTCAGTTTCTCTAAAACAATTGGCAACAATTTTGTGTTCTGAACAACCTAAAACATCATGAGTAGGTAATAATTTGCAACAGTCCCTTTAACAATTCAGATAATTAGTATACATTGTCCCCCGCCTAGGCAAGTCTTAGGTAATCAGCCATAAAGAAATAAAACCAGAATTGTCCATTCTGATTAGTGTTCAATTGTCAGCATGTTTAAAACCAGTAGGCAAGCCTGATTAAGACCTCCTCTCTGTATTATGCAATAAATATGTCTTTGTGTTATCACTTAGATACCATGCTTAGGATCTGAACCTAAATCTGGACCTTAACTGTGTATGAGTCATGTTATTTATGTGCACTATGTGTGGAGGTATACTTGAGCCCCTTAATTGCTTTCCATGTTCTTCCCTTATGTGCAGTCCTACCTGTTTTGTTATCTGTCGCCCTAGAATTTTTACCTTTAAAACCTGAGGGTCTTCCTAGCACCTCTCTTTAGGATAGGAATCCTAATTTCCTCCGGGACTGATAGGAAGGGACGGGTAACAGCATGCAATAGAGTTCGTGACCAACACGCACTTTAATTACCTTCACGGGGTGGGAAAGGGTAGAATATGGATATGATGACCAGTGTGCTAATACCTCGTGTAGCCCATCTCCGAGGAGTGATTACCGGGTATTGCATTGATATGATCTATATTATTATAAACCTAGGATACCCTTTATATGCTTAGATCGTAATCCTTTCAAAATCTAACCTTCTTTTTCTATTTTCAAACATCTGCATGCTTTAAGACTTAAATTCCCTCTTATTTGAGCCTTTATTTGTTTGTTTGCTAAGCCGTACAAATTCACAAAAGTTGTTTGGCCGAGAACCACACTTGTGGATCCTGAGGGGTGCCTAACACCTTCCCCTTAGGATAATTTCAAGCCCTTACCTTATCTCTGGTTAACAACATAGTTGTAAATGAACCCCTTTGGTGTCCTAACGCACCTTTAAATATCGTTAGGTGGAGACTCTAAAAAAAACACAAACCCCTTTCCCAAAAGGAAAGAGTTATCTCAACTGAATGTCATAAACCCGATCTCCGCGAGGAAAGAGGGGGCGCGACACCACCCTTGTCTCTCCGTATTGGAAATATCATAATAACCACCTGTATCGCTCCATCAAGATATTTAACACAATAGCCACCTATATCACTCCCCCAGAAAATTTATCAAAATAGCCACCCGTATCACTCTGCCCTGACAATATATCAATAGCCACCCGTATCACTCTGTACAATCAACAACAGTGAGATGCCACCCTTATACTCTGCATAGCAAGAATCAATCCACACAACACACCCACATGTGCAAATATCACAACAACACAACATATTAACTCGTACCACAAGTTCCCATAGGCCACAACCTTTCCAAAACAACAATGCCAATATCACCACAACACATAGCCCACGGCTCAAATACGATGTGTACAAGAATCCCAATAGCAACAAAATGAAATGGGGGAAATAACTCAACAATGAACAATACTCCATTAAACAACAATTTCAACTATAAAGGGTTGATGACTTTCAATAACTTCAATTTCAATTTATTGTTTAAGAATAAACACAATAATAAAGGTATTTCCATGAGATGGAAACTTTGAATTCTAGTGTATGACATAAGCTAATAATGAAAGAGATGGCACGAACTAGCAACTATGTCTAAATGCATGAGAATAACTTGACAATAAAGGGATATTATGTAATAGAAACTTCAAATAAGAATAATTCAACAATGAAAGAGGTAATGTGATAATAAAACATAACAACTTCAAATAAAGCATATAAGAGTAAACTTGACAAATAAAATATAGAACATGTGCTAACAACTTCAAATAAAGATGGGTTTTTAGCCCTTTTTCTATTTTCTGGAATTTTTTTTAAAAAAAGAAGTTTTTTTAAAAAGAAATCAGTGATGGTAGGGTTCAATTCTCATGATTTTCAATCATGTTTTACAGTAATATAATGAATTTATATGTTGACATAGTTCTTCGGCCACATCGGATAAGTTCATTATAGCTGATTACTGTAGTTTTGCCTCTAGTTATTTTGATTACTTGTATTAACTCTCCAACTGAATCACATGTTGATTCAATGAAACTAGAGTTTATAAAAGTGATATTTACCTATCTTAAATTAACAGTTTACTCTCCATCTGAGTTGGTCCTGTTTTAATTTATGGGGTAAATATCTTACATAACTCATATATTTTCATGAATAGTTAAGTTTCCCTAACGAATCTAATTGTTCAATGAGCATGGTTATATGTGTAATGCGCTATTTTGAATTTAATTATTCTAAATACATAACTAATGATCTATTTAATGTGAATATATCTCAGATTAACCATGTCTTCATTCAACCCACTTACCTCAATTCTGAACCAAAACAAATTAGAAGGATCAAATTATGTTGACTGGAAAAGAAACATTGATATTGTCATAACTGTTGAAGGTTACAAATTTGTAATCACTGAGGAGTGCCCAGAAAAACCTAAAAATGCTACTGATGATCAGGTTAAGGCCTATGACAAATGGGTTAAAGCTGATGAGATGACGCGATGTTACATTCTTGCCTCTATGGCGAATGTTTTGCAACATCAGCATCAGTCTATGGGGTCTGCTTATGATATGCTCAAAAGTATCAAAGAGATGTTCGGTGAGAAAAATCGTGCAGCTAAGCAGACAACCATGAAAGCCCTTTTGAACACCAAGATGGCTGAAGGATCATCGGTCAGGGACCATGTTCTGAAGATGATGAGTCTTCTGAATGAACTGGAGGTCCTTGGAGCTATGATTGATAAGAAGTCTCAAGTTGAGATGGTCCTGCAGACTCGTCCCGACAGTTTTCAACAATTTCACTTGAACTATAACATGAACAAAATGAATTTGTCACTAGCGAAATTGTTGAATGAGCTGCAAGCGGCAGAATCTATTATCAAACAAGCTCCAATTGTGGAACTCAATGTTGAGAAAGCTTCGTTTCTAAGTCGAAAGGCAGTAAGAAAAAGAAGAAGGCTCAAATTTTTTTGGCACTTGGTGGTGAGGCTGGTGTGAAAAAGCCCAAAGGCAAGTGCTATCATTGTAAGCAACCTGGGCATCACAAGAAGAAATGCCCTGCCTATCTGGCAAAGTTGAACAAGCAAGGTAATTCAAATTTAAATATCGTTGAAACTTGTTTAGCGGCTGTTTCTACCATGTTTTGGTGTGTAGATTCGGGAGCCACTAATCATATTTGCACTACTTTGCAGGGGTTTCAGGAAACGCGGCGGGTAAGTGAGAATTAAGTTTGCGTTTTTCAAGCCAATGGTGAGCCAGCACCAGCTTTAGCTTTAGGAGATATTAGAGTTTCGTTTAGTAGTGATAGAGTTTTAGTTTTAAAAGATGTTCTCTATGTACCTTCTATTAGAAGGAATTTGATTTCGGTTTCGAAAATAATGGATGCTGGTTATAATGTTTATTTTGCTAATAACTCTATTGTTATTAAGTTCAATAAATGTTTTATCTACACTGCTGCTAGAGTACATGACCTTTTTATTGTTGATATATCTCCTCGTGTGCTATAACAACCAAAAGAATTAAACAACATTAATCTTCCACATAAAAGAAAATGTATTTTTGAATTGAGTCAAACTTATTTGTGGTACTTACGTCTAGGTCATATAAATCTAAATGGGATTTCGAGATTGGTCTCTGATGGACCTTTGAGTTCATTGAACGTGGAGTCACTACCAACATGTGAATCATGTTTAGAAGGTAAAATGACCAAGAGACATTTTCCCTCAAAAGGAAATAGAGCCAACGATAAATTAGAATTAATTCACTCTGATTTGTGTGGACCTATGAATATACAAGCAAGAGGTGGTTTTGAGTATTTTGTGACTTTCACAAATGATTACTGAAAATATGGATACATTTATCTGTTGCAACGTAAGTCTGAATGCTTTGAGAAATTCAAAGAATTTAAGACGGAAACGGAGAAACGACATGATAAATATATCAAAACATTGCGATCTGATCGTGGTGGTAAATACCTTTCCGAGGAATTCATAAAATACTTATCACATAGTGGAATTACATCTCAATTATCTGCCCCAGGAACACCACAACAAAATGGTGTGGCAGAAAGAAGAAATAGGTCCCTTATGGAAATGGTTAGATCAATGTTAAGTTATTCTGATTTGCCTTCTTCCTTTTGGGGATATGATTTAGAAACAGCAAATTACATTCTAAATTTGGTTCCTTCAAAGTCAGTATCTTCAACTCCAGTAGAATTGTGGACTGGGCGCAAGCCAAGTTTACGGCATATTCGGGTTTGGGGTTGTCCAACACATGTGCTGAAAGGGAAAGCGGATAAATTGGAATCAAGGACAGAAGTATGCATTTTTATTGGATATCAAAAAGGAACTAAAGGCGACTTATTTTATTGTCCCAAAGAAAAGAAGGTAATTGTTACGACAAATACCATATTTTTAGAAAAGGACTATTTAACAAACCATATTCCTAGAAGTAAACTAGTTTTACAGGAATTAAATAATGGAGTGACTAAAGACTCATCTCTAGAACGTATCCCGGAAGCCAGTATTGACATACCACTGCATTATCGTAGTGGGAGAAATATCAATAGGCAGCATATTGCACAAGAGAAATTGCCTCACATCTCACTACCCCAAAGTAGTGGGAGTAATGTTGAACAACCTGAAATTGTTCTGCAGCCTGCACTCCAGGAGAAAGTTAATGATATCCTAGCACCTCAAAGTGTGGAGGATAACATTGAGGCTTCAGTTCCAGAAAATGATGTTGTGACTCAACAACAAAATCAGCCTCCACCTATAGTGACTAGTCGTTGTGGGAGAATTATTAGAAAACCTCTTCGGTTTGCCCTCTTGAGAGAATCTTATGATAGAATCCCTAAAGAGCCTAATACAGAACCTATTAATTACGACGAAGCACTACAGGATACAGATGCTGATAAATGGATTGATGCTATGAAATTTGAAATGGAGTCCATGTACTCCAATCAAGTCTGGGATCTTATAGAACCACCTACTGGAGTCAAACCCATTGGTTGTAGATGGATCTATAAGAAAAAGAGAGGAGTGGATGGAAAAGTGCAAACTTTTAAAGTTAGGCTTGTTGCAAAAGGGTTTACTCAAAAAGAAGGGATCAATTATGAGGAAACTTTTTCGCCAGTAGCCATGCTTAAATCCATTAGGATTCTCTTATCCATTGCTGCTCATTACGATTATGAGATCTGGCAAATGGATGTCAAGACGAATTTTCTAAATAAAAGTCTTGATGAGTGCATCTATATGGCACAACCAGTTGGTTTCATTAAAAATGGCAATGAGCACATGTTGTGTAAATTAAATAAATTCATTTATGGATTGAAACAAGCTTCTAGATCATGGAACACTTTTTTGATGCATCGATTAAAACCTTCGATTTTAATCAATATGAAAATGAGTCTTTTGTGTCTATAAGAAGTGGAATGGAGATAAAGTTATATTTTTGGTTTTGTACGTAGATGATATTTTGCTCATAGAAAATAATGTGAGCATGTTGAATTCAGTAAAAGAATGGTTGTCCTCACGTTTCGATATGAAAGACTTGGGACATGCAGCACATATCCTTGGGATCAAACTTATGCGAGATCGAAAGCAAAGGATATTAGCCTTGTCCCAAACACTTTATATTGATACTATTCTCACCAGGTTTCCAAGAAAAACTTTCTCCATTTTAGACATGGAATCTCTCTGTCGAAAGATCAGTCCCCAAAAACGACTGATGAGATAAAAAAGATGAAGGCGGTCCCTTATGCTTCTGCTGTAGGGAGTCTCATGTATGCTATGTTGTGCTATGTACTAGACTTGATATCTGCTTTGCTGTTGGCATGGTTAGTAGATTTCAGTCTAACCCTGGACGAGAATACTGGACTGCCGTTAAGCATATAATAAAGTACTTGAAAAGGACTAGGGATTATATGTTGGTGTATCACTCTGGTGATCTTGCACCCATTTGCTATACGGATTCAGATTTCCAGTCAGATAGAGACTCTAGAAAATCTACCTCAGGATATGTTTTTACCTTAGGAGGTGGAGCCATAAGCTAGAGGAGTATCAAGCAATCGTGTGCTGCTGATTCCACCATGGAAGCCGAATATGTGGTTGCATCTGAGGCAGCTAAAGAGGCTAATTGGCTCAGGAACTTTCTGAAAGAGCTTAATGTAGGTCCTTCAGTTCAAGCACCGATTGTACTTTATTGTGACAATAGTGGTGCAGTTGCAAACTCGAAGGAACCAAGAAGCCATAAAATGATTAAACATATTGAGCGTAAATATCACTTAATTCGGGACATAGCTCAGAGAGGTGATGCAAGAGTGTTGAAGATTGCGTCAGAGGATAATTTGGCAGACCCGTTTACAAAGAGCTTGACATAGAAGATCTTTGACAAACATGTAGAAGGAATGGGTGTTAGAATTGTAGACGCATGGTTATGAGTCTAAATGGGAGATTGTTGGGATATACTATTAACCATGCGGTTTAGACATAGTATTTTATTTTATTCTTTATGGAATAATTGTTTATTTAATTTATTCAATTCAATAAAGTACTATTTTAAATAGATCATTTGTTACATGTGTGTCCTTTTAGTTATGTAGTAGACAATTTAGTGTATGGAGTCTTAGCTCATGCACAGAAGATTAAATTGTTGGTTCTCATAATTAATAAACTATTGTTCACAATCAAAGATATTGTTGGACAAAATATCTTGATGATTGTAGCACAAGATTATAGTATAATTTGTCTTGATTATGGGAGTGGTTTTACTCCGACTTCTTGTGCTAGTGTACTCAGTGTATATTGAACGGACCAAGTAGATAAAAGATATTTTTGTACTGAATATATAAACCATTTTCTCTAAATTCATTAAATGAGCTTATACTCCTAATCTTGATATAATTATTATGATCAATGTAATTTATTTATTATTTTGATTTATCAAAAGGTACGACTTTATTCAGAGTTAGTGTATGCCTAATAGATTGGACAATAATGAATAATATTTGTGAATAATAATTAGTTGATAAAATTCATGACTCGGTTCTGAGTTTGATGATACCCCTTTGTGTGAGCTTATAAGTTTTCATGTGAAAACCCGGCCGGTGGATCTTGTATCCGTCACATGAAATAGTTTAAGCGGAGTTCTAAAGGATTTAATTAGTTGATTAAATTAAATTTTCAATGATTTAATTTGATTAACTGGTATTTGAGATCTTAACATGGGGAGTTAAAATAAGTGTTATTGAATTTTCAAAATTCATATTGAGGAGTTCAATTGCAGTTTTTTAGTGAAATAAATTGTAATTAATTATAGTAAGAATTAATTCATGCTAATTTTAAATTAATGTTATAATTGGTAGCCTCTTATTATTTTTGTTGTCCCTGCTATACCTAGTAAAAATCTGAACAAGACTTGGATAAAAAGTGAGTTGGGAGAGAAGTCATCTTGTAGAGCTGGAGTGGGATTCTACTTGTAAAAGCAGAATCCTACACGTTTTTGGTAGCACAATTTCGGCCAAAAACTAACTCTACTTAAGGAAGATTGATTTCATCTAATTACTTACTTTTGAGAGTTGTATTATTTTTGCCCACCCAAAAATAAAATCGTCCAAGATTTTATTAGGCATATAGTAGAAGACTGCAGCGCTGGATTCTTGCTGTTTGGAAGATTTGTGCAACGATTTCAAGAGGTTAGTGCTTCTAATCTTGTGATTGTATCATTGTCTAGTGTACACAGGGGCGGACCTACATTGTGGGTTGAGGGATCACGGGACCCCGTTAGCCTCGGCAAAAATCCTATATATATATATATATGGGACCCCTTAAATATTTTAAGTGTGCCTCCTTAATACAAAGAAATTTGACTCGACAAGTGGGCTGCATTGGCTATTTAAGTCTCGTTCTTTGCAAGTGATGCAAGTTCGAATCCCACCATTAGCCTTTTCTACTCCTTTTCAGTTTTCAGCCTTTTCCCCCCTTCCTATTTTTATTCTTTCTTTTCTACTCCTTTTCAGCTTTTTTCCTCCTTTCTATTTTTATTCTTTGAGTACAATGTAATTCATATTTAATAGAAAATCACTTCTTCTTTTTTTACGTTTGTCCTTTTTTATGAATCAATTATAATTTAATACTAATATATAATAGTTAACTCAATTAATATGTTAGTTCTTTGAATACAATATAATTTATATTTAATAGCAAATTGCTTTATTTTTTACTTTTATCTTTTTTTTAAAGTCAATTATACTTTAGTGCTAGTACATAATAGTCAACCTAATTAATTTTATTCTTTTCAAATTCATCCCTTAAAATTGAAATCATCAAATTGCAACTTATCGGTCCATAAATGAAAAAATACATATCATTTTGTGACAACCTTTTTCAACAATATTGCTCGACAATGACAATTAATAGTTTGAGACTTTTTTTCAGTTCTTTTAATATTACCATACTCTTTATCTTGAATTCTTTAGTATGTCTTTGATAAATTTACGTTTGAACGCACTTTTGATCACTGACCCTTTTTTTATTTATTAAAAACTAGAATTTTAAAGTATGAAACATGCTTAATCAAACACCTTCTCTTCCCATAGCATCCATTTTGCGAAGAAATCTCTCTCTC
>ML306810.1:17606-98300 GCA_005239505.1 Nicotiana paniculata
ATATATATATATATATATATATCGGTACTTTTTTTTAGAACTTTTTTTGTTAATACTTAAATGATAAGTCATCATAATCATTAAGTTTCAACAATGAGTTGCACACCGAATTTTATTGCTAGTGACTAATATACAGTGGTGTCCCCGTCGTGTTCAAATCCTAGGTCCGCCTTTAAGTGTATATATATTTGATGCCTGATTTGGATACTTGCTTTCGCTACGCATGTTCTAACACTCACTTGGTCACTTGGTCACATGCAAACAGACTTTCGACTTTCAAATAAGGAGAAAAATCAAGATGAGTTGAATCCATCATTTTCAGTATTCCCCGCCTTTAGTTTTGTTTTTCTCTCTTTGTAATGTTGCTAACATGCCATGCACAAAGGATGACCTTTTAGCAATATAGAAGCAAATCACATGGAGCACTAAGCAATATTTCGGATGGTATTTTCTTTAAGAGATTTCTTCTATTTATGGGAAGTCTTTTTCCAGATGATCTTTGAGTTTTTTTAAGTTGGAAATGGGAATTGAATCCTCCAATAATTCATAAATGAACGAATTTTCGATTACCTGCATTTCCGTTCAAGCCAGACTTTTCTTTCTTTTCCTTGGAAAAATACAGTTCCCTAAGGGCCCGTTTGGCCATAAAAAAATCACATTTTTTTGGAAATTTTTACTTTTTCGAGCCATGAAATTTTCGAATTTTACTTGAAGTTGAATTTCGGAATTTTTTGAAAAATTTGAAAATCTCCCAAAAACTGTTTTCCGATATTTACTTCAAATCACTCACAAAAATTTAAAAATAGCTCCAAATTATATTCATGTCCGAACACATCTATAATTTTCAAATATCATTTTCACTTGAAAAAATAATTTCCTTTTTCCTTGATTGCACAATTCTTATATCTAAACACCCACTAAGTTTTGGACCACTATAAAATTATGATCTATAAAAACAAAGCAATCTGAATTTAGGTATGAAAGCTCCTATAAAAGTAGAAGGATTGGAAACCTTTTTTCTTCTTTTTTCTTGTACGACTTTGATTCTTTACCTAAGGTAAATGCTTACAAATACTTAGAAGCACTCTTAAAAGTTTGATCACATACTAATTATCTATATTATATTAAAAGTACGAAGGTCCTTAGTAAAATGCCGTTCGTCTTTTTTACCTTTTAAATATAAAGTTTACATTGAATAAAATAGTAATTTAGTTATTTTCCTTATATGTAAGAATACTCATTTAATTATTTTCCTAATATTTAAGATTACAAAATAAACTAAATTTTATATATTACATTCTTTCTTTTTGGATTACGTAGAAAAAATTAATATTTAGAACTACAAAAATATTAATATTTTATTTTATATAACTTTTTACACTTAAATTATATATAAATGGCAAGAAAGGAAAGAACTAAAAGTACTAACTAGATAGGACGTAACCACTTGGTATTTAGAAGTTTAACCCTTTTTACAGATACCAAGAATTCAATAAAAAAATAGAAAGAGGACGTACGACGTTCTTGGAAGATGACGGAGTAACTTTTTTATGTTTTGATTTAGGTGAAACTCTTATATATACTAAAATACTTTAAAATATACAAAACTATTTCCCACTCATTTGATTTTCTTACAATTTGACAAAAAAAATTATTCAATAAAATATAATTATAATCAAATATTTAAAATTTGGTATGAGATAATATTAAGAATTTAAATCAATAAAATATAATTTATATCTTTTATAGCTGAAAATAAATAATTAAGTATTTAGAATAGCTAATTAACAAAAAATTAATTTTATTAATTTTCAAATTCATTATACAAGTAAAGCTATCTTCGGGTTGACAAAAATCTAGGCTTAAATAGATATATTTGAATAAAAAAGACCACCGATGATGAAAGAAATTAGAAAATAAAGTCCAATCAATTATAATATAGTATTAAAAATTAACTTGGTTAAAAGTCAAAATAGAAGAAATAAAAATGAAATAATAAGTATTGAAAATAAGTTGACTTTTATTATTATTATTTTTATTTTCATCTATTCCAATAAATGGCCCTCTAATAAGTTATTGATTGTAAAATACACATTCAGTATTAGTCAATTTTAGATCTAAAATTGTTACTTGATTATTTATTTTTTTTCCTATAAACTATATGACCTCATTCATTCCAATAGCTCTTAAAGAAATATACAAAATTTTTAATTAGTATTAATTCGATGACCGTATGAAGAATGATAATAAAAATATATAACGATTTTGATCATGTTATATTTAATATTATGTCATGAAAATGACTACAATATTTGTAAGCTTACCCGAAAGGATATGCCCTTCAAATTAATAAAAAGATAATATGTGCTCAAATTTTTTACGTGTAAACTCGAAACTTCTAAAAACTTTATGACGACCCTCTTTATTCCAAATCTGTAAAAAAAAATATAACTATTTTTATTGATGGCCTTTTGAAGAATCATAATAAAAATATAGAATAAATATCAGAATTTAATTACCAAAAAATAGATATATCAATCATTTTAAATTCAATATCATGTTACATGAATTAATACAATTTTCGTAAAAAAAATTCAAAATATATGCCCTTCGAATTAAGAAGGAATACGTGTTCTCCAATCAAAATGTGTATTGATCATTTTACCTTTTAAAAATAAATTTTAGAATTGTTATATAACTAATTATTTTCAAATATAATGATAAATGAAGTTAATCAATATTCGAATTATTTAAATACTAATTCCACTTGAATAATGATATATAAAAACTAAATATACTTTTTCAAATATAATTCTGAGTCATTCTCCGATGTATTTATGTTTTGAATGACTATATGTACTACTGAAACTGAAAAGGAAGCATGCTAACTTTATTTATTAAAAAAGTGGCATAAAATTTAAGTGGCATTATTAATTAATAATTGAGGATTTCTATGTGACGTTTTTTTCCTTAATTGAGTTAGTTATATGTACAATGTCAATATTAATGACTATTGTTAGGAACTTATACTTTTATTTCATAACGTAAACACTCATTGAGATAAGATACACGCGCAATGCGCGTACCCTGAATGATTTTTTTATTATATTGAACGTAAAATTCTTATTGGATAAAAATTATAATTATAATTAAATATTTAAAACTTGGGATGAGCTATTATTAATATTTGAATCAACAACAACAAAATCTCTTTAACGTTAAGAACAATCCTAATTAACCAAAAAAGACTTTGATTTTAACTAATTTGCGAAAAATTCAAGTCATTCTTTTCAAAATTTATAATAAAATAGATTATAATATAGTAATAAGAGTCAAACTGTTAAAAATACAAACGTTAAAAACAATAAGAATGAAACATTAGAAGACAAAATATATTCTAAGTTAGTTGTCTTTAATTAATTTTTTTTCCTGGTATTCATTCAAATAAATGACAATTCCCTGTACTTTTCTCTGTACAAAGTTACTTATTTTAAAATATTAACTTAATGTAAGCATTTTAAAACATAATATTTGATAACTTGATTTACGTGTTCTTCATATACATATATTTTACTGATTGACGCTAACCACATGTGCAACACACATACACTAAAGCTAGTTACTCAAAAGTGCTTTTAAAATTAATTAGTCAAACACAAATCTAGATATATCAGTATGACAGAAACTTCAAAAAAAATCATCTAGGATGATCCGCGAAGAGTCTAATTCTGAATTTCCGATATGTCTAGAACTAAAAGTCTAGCTTCTATAAAATCAAACCGATCGTGATTTGGACTTTTTTACAGCAAGATATGAATTTTTTACAATAAGATGTATTGGGAGGCTTATCTTTGTCAATATTACACAATTGATCAAAGAAAGTTAACACTAAGATTTACTAGTGAATCAGTCACGTGAAATTCATTTACAACTACACTTGAGGAGGTCAACTGAGTATTTATAAGAAGTCAATCCAGTAAAGTGTAATGATTGCTTTTTATATACAAGTTTATACATCAATAAGTCTTGAAGTAGGGAGTGTTTGTAGGCATATAAATTTTATTGAAATTAAATTCGTAAAATGATTTGGACTATATTTTAAATTCAAGACGTATTAGTTCAAATAAATGTAATGACTAATATAATTGGATTAGTTATATAAGTCCAATATATATTGGTTAAATAAATAAGCATGAATCCATTGGGATATCCTATTTAATTTGGCTAAGGTGATGAACCCACTTCGTTAGGCCCAAGATATCATCTTTCTAGAGGAGCAGTTTGGTGCCACGTGTCAAATGACGTGGCACGCCAAGTCAAACAGAAAAGCCAATAGGATCATGCCGCGTCAAAATGATAAGGCATGCTAAGTCACATTAAAAGACTAATGATCGTGCCACGTGAGCAAGTGATATGTTCTGACCAATCAAATGCGGCCTTGTCACACTTCGATTTGATTGGTTGGAAATAATTTGTTCTTATCATAACTATTCTCTCCCACAACTATAAATAGAGGTCTTCGTAACCCAGAAAAGACACCAGAAGTGAGTGGATCAAACACTGCAAATTCCTCTGCAAGTTTCAAGTTCAAGTTCAAGCAATCAAGTTCAAGCTCAAGAACTAAGAACAAATCAAGTTCAAGCTCAAGAAAGAAGAACAAATCAAGTTCAAGTTCAAGCAATCAAGCTCAAGCTCAAAAACAAGATCATCATTCGTGGCAACAACTACATATTCAAGATCAAACTCGAAAGTCATTGAATTTATTTACCATTGAAAAGAAGAATCAGAGAATTCATAGAGATTGTTCACTCATATTATTTGAAATCAAATAATACAATTATTGCGATATTTTTTGGTCATGATTTTATTTTCTTGACACAAATTTATTGTGTACAGATACACTTTTTAAATAATATAGGTATCTAATAAAAATTAGTTTTAATTGAAGTGTGAAAGTGAAAAATCAATACAAGTTGAAGGGTTGGACAAAATAGAAAAGATAACCGGAGTCACGTGGTATGTGGGGTTACTAAAATCTAACGTGGCGTAGCGGGTAATGGGCGCAAGCCGCAAATATCTCAACTCTTAGCTCAAATCAACTTCTTCAGCTAATCCCATCATCATCTCTCCTAATCACTTTTCTCCATCTCAACACAAAAACTCCACTGCATAATCAAATCACATTAAACAAAAAACTGGGAATTGGTTGATATAATCATTTGAACAATGTGTTCACTACAAGTTCCAAATTACAGAGTTTTCGATCACTCTTCAGTTAATTTTTCAAAGAAATGTGTAATTTACTCGTCATTTTGGGGACTGGAGTTGTGCTTTAGCGACAGACGGTATAAAGCTAGTATGGCGGTGAATCGACGGGGAAATCGGAAGGTTTATGCAATGTCTACTGCTAGTGTTTCGCCGTTCAAAATGAATTTGAATGAGTATATGGTTACTCTTGAAAAACCGCTTGGTATTCGCTTCGCGATTTCTGTTGATGGCAAAGTTTTCGTTCATGCTCTTAAGAAAGGGGTCAGTTTTCTCAATTTACACCTTTAGATTTTAGTAGCTGTGATTTTAATGTTACTATATTTATTTATTTATTGGTTTACTATATACCATATTGTACTGTACACATATGATTTAAGTTATATATACTGATATCTTAAAGATTTTTAACACTATCACATTAGTTACGATTTTTACCAGGTTATCTGTATTGATCTGATTGTGTATATGAAGAGGCGAATACAGGATT
The DNA here is from genome assembly GCA_005239505.1 of Nicotiana paniculata. Taxonomy (NCBI): domain Eukaryota; kingdom Viridiplantae; phylum Streptophyta; class Magnoliopsida; order Solanales; family Solanaceae; genus Nicotiana; species Nicotiana paniculata. The sequence continues at coordinate 23,362 of ML306810.1, forward strand.
TGAAGCTTATGGGTTCTTGCGTCGAATTTAAATAAATTTATAATAATAATTGGATTCACGATCAAATATTTATTGATATTTAGTGAATTTCGTAGTATATAAACAGAGTCTGAGCAAAAGTTACTGGTTCTCGTGAACCTGTATATCGAACTCTAGATCGCCCCTGTGTATATGCTCTGATAGTGTAAACTTGTGATAGCAATTCAATTACTATTTTTACTAGGTTACTTATAGATGCTTATCATAGAAATTTATATGCAATTACCTAATAACTGACTTGACTGTGTATATACACGAACAATGTAAAGATTTTTTACACTATTAGTTAACATGTGATAGCAAGTCAGTTACTATTTTTACTAGGTTGCAGATGCTTATCATACGATGTACTTGTAATTGCCTAATTTTTACACCAACTATCGGTGCATAAAACTTTAACTCATAAATATATACCATGTATACATATGCATTATAATTAATAAAGAAGGTGCCTCTGTGTGTGTACGCCTGTGTGCGCGCGCGCACACCTAAGGTGGATCTTTCAAACTTTGAGATTCTTAGGAACACATTCTATTTTTGAAGTTATAGGTTCAGAAATTAATATTTTTTGGACCCGTAAAAAAAGGTTGTATCCACAAGACAATACCCACTTGGGTGACTCTAAATCCAGGAACTGCCTATGTTCTCACATTTTCTATAGAGTTCATCCTTATACAGGCATCTCTTAGTTTGTGAAAGTGTCATTTTGCAGGGAAATGCCGAGAAATCAAGAATTATAATGGTTGGTGATACATTGAAAAAGGCAAGTGACTCTTCTGGCGGGGGGCTAATTGAGATCAAAGACTTCGGCGATACAGAGTATGAAATGTGAACATTATACCCGTTTTAATCTACAATGCTAAAAGCTAAAAGTCTATTTCTGACTGAAGTAGTGCAATGTTTCAATAAGTGTACTGTATTTTGCAATGGTTTCTGCAGGAAGATGATGAAAGAGAACTCAGGGCCTTGTAGCCTGGTTCTTGAGAGACCATTTTTCCCATTTCCTATCCACCAGCTATATCTTATGAATGTTATTGATATTCAATACAATAGAGGTCGTGTTCCTATTGCTGCATGGAACAAAAATTTACTTGCCTCCAACTTGCGAACACCTGCTGAGGGCAGTGGGAACTGCGGATTTGTAGTATTTTCCCCCAAGTTTCTAGCTTTAAAAGGATGGGAGGTTCTAAGTGATCAAGATCAAACCAGGCAACAAGGAAAGCTGAATGGCACCCCTTCTTTACCATTTAGCCCAATTATCAACATATTCTCTGAGAAAGACATAGGAGATTCTGAATGGGCACACGGGAGTTTCCCATTGGAAGAATATGCGAAGGCGTTGGATCGTTCAAAGGGAGAACTGTATTACAATCATGATCTTGGTACCCATTACAGCAAGGTGTGATATTGAGATTTTCTGTGCAAAATATTTCCTTTACTCAAAAGATTAATATTCAACTCCTTGAGATTTATGTGGTGATAACTGATAACTTCCTACATGAAGCTGGAAGAAAGAGAAGAGCCTCCAGGAAATTTACTCTTTTTAATTTTACTGAACTCCATTTTCATCAAACAGTGTAAAAGTTTTCTTTCCAGATAGATGCTTTTCTAATCCCTAGTTCTGAAGCACATTGCCTGCTTCCTTTGTCAGATTACGGAGCAAATATATGTGGGATCGTGCATACAAAAAGAAGCTGATGTAGAAATGCTGTCAGATGTTGTGGTGAGGCTATGCTTTTGTGGATTGAAGATAATTACTTCTTCCCTTTCTATTCATGAAGCGTGTACAACTAATATACTAAAAATCATGTCTCATACATCTCTGGGTTTTTCCGTCTATATAGAGATTTTGTTCACTATCTGATAGAACAGAGTGTATCGTGAATTATCATTAAGCAACCCTTAATAGCAGACCAAAAAGAAACATATGAGTGTATGCATAAACAAGTATGTTAATGGTTTTAGATGGTGAAAACAACTTCATAATGACCTGCTGTTTACTTGTGGTCTTTAAGAATTTGTATGGTTGTCCCACATCTAAGTTGCAGCATGAAGAACGTCGCTTGATGTAGGCCTGATAGCTTCATCATAAAACTAATAAAAAAGGAATTGATTATACAAAAAGAACGTGCGTGCTTGATGAAATTAACAATAAAACGACCAGCAAAAGTCATGGAACTGGAATTGATGGACATGGTAAGAACTTCTCTAGTTTATTTCTTAATATGGGTGTGGTTGCCTGATGCAAGACAAATTGGTGCGTGCCTTGATGTTAGACATTTTGCAGTGTTCCTTTGGAGTATTAATCATTCCTTGTTCATTTACTTGCACTATCTCAGGGAATATCTGCATCAGGATAATTATTCCTTGTTTATCTACTTACAGCTAACCCATGGAATATCTGCATCAGGATAATTATTCCTCGTTTGTTTACTTAAAACTAACCCAGGGAATATCTACATCAGGGGATCACCGCTGTACTGAATTTTCAGAGTGGGATCGAGGCTGAAAATTGGGGAATTAATGTCAACATAATCAATGAATCGTGCCAAAGGTTTAACATCCTTATGATCAACTATCCCATAAGGTAATCTCCCTCCGTTTCAATTCATGTGAACCCATTTGACTGGACACAGAGTTTAAGAAAAGAGAGAAGACTTTTGAACTTGTGGTGTAAAACGAGGCACATATATTTTGTGTATCTATAAATCATTGCATAAAGGTAAATAGTTTCCAAATAAGGAAAGAGGTCATTTTTTTTTGGCACGGACTAAAAAGGAAATAGGTTCACATAAATTAAAACAGAGGGAGTAAAAAGTATACTTTTGTTGAATTGGAAGTAGGTCAATAAGCTAACAATCTGTTTTATACTTCCAGTTTCTTTTAGCATATACCCTCCTAAGAACTCTCTTCTTTAAACTTCTTCAAATGAAGTCTGTCTCTATGTTGTAGTGGAAATGCGATGCTGATGCCTGTACAGATGCACCATTAGCTCTTCAGAAGTTGTAGCATTTGCCTGTATCATAGAAAATCTTCTTTGCATATTGGGAGTAAAAATGACCCTATTGAGCTTAGCTTTATTCCATTATCTTGGGTTTGCTGCTTAATCCTTCTGCGTTTTAATTTCTTTTGCAGGGAAGGTGATTCATTTGACATGAGAAAGAAACTTCCGTTTTGCGTTGGTCTTCTTCTACGCCTATTGAAAAAGAACCACCGAGTCTATGTGACATGTACAACTGGTTTTGATAGATCCCCTGCTTGTGTAATAGCTTACCTTCACTGGATGACAGATACTTCCCTTCATGCAGCCTATAATTTTGTTACTGGGTTGCATTCATGCAAGCCTGACAGGTTCTACTCCTCAACTCTCATATTCCTTGGAGGCCTTGATTGGATAAGCACTTGCATGTGTATCTGGCGATCTATTTACCAAGGGCATAATAAAAAAATTTTATACTTGCATTTCTTCTGATTGTAAAATGGTAAAATACACGAATGTATGAGTATTGGAAGACCGGTGTTCTATTATGACGCGACAGACATAGCAACACTAAATATGGGAAGTTTGGTTTCACATATATATTTAGCCATGATATGTTTTTTGAAAATGATATTTAGCCATGATATCTTATATAGTTCAAAATTGTGATCCCTATTTTAGCTCTTGCTTATTTAGCCATTCTTACTCTAATCACAAAATTAGAAAATTGAACTTCTATTAGGAACAAAAAATGCCATGTACAATGAAGATTCTCGATTTACCTTGTCGAAACATATTGGTTGCAGACCAGCCATTGCCTGGGCAACATGGGATCTCATAGCGATGGTGGAAACTGGTGCACATAATGGGCCTGCAACACATGCAGTAACCTTTGTGTGGAACGGACACGAGGTAATAATTTAATCATCTCCAGAGCTTGTTGGTGATGTCCTCAGATGTTATTATGAATCACAAAATCGGAAGTGAAATGGAACACAGATTTTATGTTGCATTCTTTGCTTGGTCGAAGCTGATTCTTGGAAAGAATGCTACATACTCGGTGTTGCTCTGTTGTTCTCTTCCATGTGTGTTTTAAATGAGGTTTTCTACTTTTAAGTATCTCTTCGTATGACTTCTTTAAACAGGGGGAGGATGTGTACTTGGTTGGAGATTTTACAGGCAACTGGAAAGAACCAATTAAGGCAGTCCACAAAGGTGGCCCAAGATTTGAGGCTGAAGTTAGACTTTCACAGGGAAAGTAAGTTTTGGCTCTTTTTGTCAGCCATGGTAATGTTAGTGATTACCAAGATTTTATAATGATTTCCAGCTTGTACGTGGAGTTTTATCGTTCTCTTTTCAGTGTCATCCTTTATCCTTCTTTTGATAATTATTTTTGCTGTATCACAAATTACGCTCATGCCTTTCAATGTCATCCTTTTTCTTTTTCTGCATCACAGCAAAATTTCATTAGGCCCATCTCGACTAATTATTTTGAATTTCTCTGCTCTGAGAGATCCAAACTTGTTTTGGCTGTTTGTGTAGTGATGAATCTACAGAAGATTAAATTAAGAATCTGTGAAGATGAGAGCAAAATGATATACCAATTTTAGAAGTGTTTTCTTAAAGAAGCTGAACCTTCTTTTGTCTATGCTTTTTTTCTTTCTTCTGAAACCAGTCACTTTATTCTTCTCAACAAAATTGACCCTCAACTTTAAATCTATACTCCTGCATGTCATAGGTTATGTTAGTCAGTTTGAATTTCTGTTACATGGTACCATTTTTCCAAGATGAAATGTCTTCTTTTTTCCCGTGATCTTTTCAATTCTTATGCTTTTACCCTTCTGTTTCTTTTACTCCCCAGAGTTTACTTTTTGTCAATATTTACTATGATTTTCCTGTTTTTATTCTTAGGTAATTTTCTGCTTACAAAGTCATATCTTTGTTTATCAGGTACCTTTATAAGTACATTATCAGTGGAGACTGGAGGCATTCAACCTCTTCACCAACTGAAAGAGATGAAAGGGGAAATCTCAATAATGTAATTGTTGTTGGTGATGTTGCCAGTGTGAGGCCTACTGTTCAACAACAAAAGAAGGTTAGTTAAGTTTTACTTCGGAAGAATTACAAGAAAATACACATGACTTCACACCTTAACAAAAAGTGGCCCATGTTTTTAAGTTTTACCCGACTTAGCCTATATTTTACATATTTTGAAAGCACTAGCAAATTCAAAATCTATGTTCTTACAACCATTACTTCTAAAAGCTATGGAGTTAAAATATGTGTTCTCACAACCATTGCTTTCACTCTCTTCTACATATGCTTCAAGGGTCGTGTATTTTCTGCTCCCCCCATGTGTCATCTGGTTGCAATGTAAGAAAATTGAATAGTAGAAGTCCACAATTAAAGGCCATTCAAAGCTTTGCTTTCGAAAATAGGATTTTTTGAGTTTGTTAGTTGTTTGGATTGAGTGTTGTTCCAATTGATTGAAAAATATCAAAAGGAGTTCAAAATTTAAATTTGAAGTGATTTGGAGTAGATTTGAGCAAGATTTGAGTTAAATTTCAGAAAAGACGCAAAGAAGAAGATGAAGTCAGTTTTTTGTATAATTATGTATAATCTTGTATAATAGTGTATATGAGTGTATAAACACATCTTATACATTGTTATACACTTTTATACACCTTTATACAAGAGTCTGTAGACGAACTTCTTCCACGATTTTCAGTTGCAATTCTTGTTCAAAACCAGTCCAAATCTTCATTAAATGACTTCAAATTTTATATACAACTTCCTTATACTATTTCTAACAAGTTTAAATAACACTCACTCCAAATTTTTCACAAAATCAAATTTGAAATTTAAACCCACATATTTAAGCTTGTTAAAATCTAATTTTCATCACCCAAATGGATTTGGTTTATTGAACTAATATTTGAGTCACAATTACTTATTCAAAAATTAACTTAAAAGCTTGAGCAATCTTTTTTTAAAAATAAATAGTAATTTCGAGAACCTATTGGAGTTGGATGTTGAATCTTAGCCTATTATTTTTGAGCTAGTTGGTTGTAAATTAAAATGTAGGCTATAAAATTGAAAAGTATGAAGCTCAATTGTTCTTATGTGAAATTTTTCCTTCTACTTCCTCCTCGTAAAAAGGCTGGAGGACGACAATCGTTAACATTGAAACATCTAATTCCCATCTTAACATATCAATACCTATCTCATTAATTTTCTTTTCAGAGCAGCATAAAAATAATGCAAAATGTCTGTTTTACTGATGATCTAGAATATTTCCTTTTTCTTTTCATCATTATTGTAGTTTCTCTGATGATTAAATTGTTGCTTATATGTAAACGTTGAACCAGTAACTACAATTTTTCCCATCTAATATGTGAATTAGGATGCAAATATTATGAAGGTCATTGAGAGGCCATTGACAGAAAATGAACGCTTCATGCTGGCAAAAGCTGCTCGATGTGTTGCGTTCTCTATCTGCCCAATAAGGCTAGCACCGAAAAAATAGATGGACATGCTGCATTTTCAGTCATCATAGTTGCATGTCCAACTACATATTCTGCAAAAACAACTTCCATAAAAATGGTCGGTACATGCCAGCTTAACATGTCTGGGACATACCTAAAAGGAAGCCTGTCCCTCCCACGTGAATTGAAGAGGAAGCTGTATATTGCCATGCAATTTCGAGGTCTAACAACTGCAAAGCTGTGCAACTGCAGGCGAGTTATAATGCTCATGTTCTTGAAACTTCATTTTATGAGTCTATTACCAACAAGCATATTGTATATTTGACCACTGACTGATTCCTTCAGCTAGATAAATTCCACTGTCGAAAAGCTCAGTCAATCCTGTGTAAACAAACCTTTAACATGAAAATAATTCAACATAATATGGATATGTGTCTATGTTATATACATACATACACATCCCATAAACATGTTAAAGTACAGAGAATAATAAGCAAATTTCTAGTGTATTGATTGAAAGAATTCTTTGTACAGCTCCTGTATATATGCAAAAGTTCTAACTAACTATGACACTTGTCCTTATTTTACTAGCATCCTAATAACCAATTATAGATAAGTATAAAATAAGCTAAACTATTTACAACTGAATTCTATATACAACATCTGATATGTACTAGCAGGCCCAAGAGAAAGTTGAGCCCAAAGTGTTAAATGTTTTGGGCCCAAATGATCATAAAACCGGTGCAGCCCAATAGATCAAAGATAAAGGCCAAAAGCTTAGGTGTTGAGACAAAAGCTAAACCCTTCGATATGGGGGCTTTTGCATCCGTACCCACTTTTTGTGCCACGTTTTAACTTATATCTGCTTTATAAAAAAAATTGCATCTGTAACGCTTTTGCGCATAACTTCAACATGCGGGGCTGAAGTAGCAAAGGCAATCACGCAAAACTTCAGCATTCTAGTAGACGGGCCTGGAGTAGCTTGCGACTAGAGCTGAAGTTGTTGTTTTTGTAATGAAGTTATTGTCTTTGTAACTGGAGAACTTCAGCTCTAGTAAATGGGGAACTTCAGCTCTAGAGTTGAAGTTTTTGTCTTTGTAACTGGGGAAGTTCCCCAGTTACACTGGGGAGCTGAAGTTCCCCAGTTACACTGGGGAGCTGAAGTTTTGTCTTTGTAACTGGGGAACTTCGGCATACGGGGTTGAAATTTCCCAGTTATAAAGACAAAAACTTCAGCATACGGGGCTGAAACTGGGGAACTTCAGCTCTAGAGCTAAAGTTTTGTCTTTGTAACTGGAGAACTTCAGCATACGGGCTAAAGTTCCCTAGTTATAAAGACAAAAATTTCAGCATACGGGGCTGAAGTTCCCCAGTTACACTGAGAAACTTCAGCTCTAGAGCTGAAGTTTTGTCTTTGTAACTGGGTAACTTCAGCATACGGGCTAAAGTTTCCAGTTATAAAGCCAAAAACTTCAGCATACGGGGCTGAAGTTCCCTAGTTTACAAAGACAAAACTTCAGCTCTAGAGCTGAAGTTCTCTAGAGCTGGAATTTTGTCTTTGTAACTGGGGAACTTCAGTCTCGTATGCTGAAGTTTTTGTCTTTATAACTTGGGAACTTCAGCTGAAGTTTTTAACTGGGAAACTTCAGCTAAGTTTTGTCTTTGTAACTGGAGAACTTCAGCCCCGTATGCTGAAGTTGTCTTTATAACTGGCGAACTTCAGCTTAACTGGTGAACTTCAACTCAGCGAGGGAAATGGAGCTGAAGTTATTTAAAAAGTGGTACAAGTTAAAAGTTTTTAAAAAAGCGGATATGGGTTAAATGGGGGCGACCAAATAGAGTGCCCGCGCAATTTTTACTTCGATATGTCCGATATTCTGGTTTTCTTAGTATCGTCTTCCTCAATCTTTTCTCTTCTCTGTGAAACACCGTAACGATCTGATAAATTTGAAGATCTAATCCTAACAAAACGCCTGCATATGTAATTGCAAGTTATACTACGCTACTGAACAAAGATTATTTGTTAAAAACAAATTATAGTATTTATGAGCTGTGTACCCAAAGATGAGAAAATGGCATATGCTTGATAGCAACAGTGTGTGATAAAGTGGAGGATGTTTTTGTCCTTCGGGTATTTCTTTCCAGTTGGATGATGGCTACAGCATCACAACAAAATTCTTTCTGATTCTCTATCTCCAGGCGTTCCCAAATAGATACGACAACTGGTGAGTGTAAGCCAATACATTTTACAAATTTGTAGGTTTCGGAAAACTTTATTGCGTATATGTGGCGAATCCATTTTCAGATTTTCTTTTGTCTTACTTCTTTCTTATTATTTCTCCCAAATGAAGTAGAACAAGTCTTGTGGTTCCTATTACAACCTTTTGAACACCAGTAGTTTTTTATTTTATATTATAATAAACAATAAATGGCAGTAGTTCATATCTGGAACACAAGATTTCTGCAAGAAAAAAGGACTGGACGGGGTTCACTTGGGCCTAAGAGCAATAGTACTAGGGGGTTTTGCATCCGTACTCACTTTTTGTGTCACGTTTTAATTTATATTCGTTTTGTAAAAATAATTTTAAGTGTACCCGTTTTTGCGCATAACTTCAGCATACGGGGCTGAAGTAGCAAAGGCAATCACACAAAACATCAGCATTCTAGTAGACGGGCCTGAAATAGCTTACGAACTTCAGTTCTAGAGCTGAAGCTTGTGTCTTTGTAACTGGGAAACTAACTTCAGCTCTAGAGCGGAAGTTTTTGTCTTTGTAAGTGGGGAACTTCAGCTCTAGTAAATGGGGAACTTCAGCTCTAGAGCTGAAGTTTTTATCTTTGTAACTGGGGAACTTCAACATACGGGGCTGAAGTTATAAAGACAAAAATTCAGCATACGGGGCTGAAGTTCCCTAGTTACAAAGACAAAAACTTCAGCTCTAGAGCTGAAGTTTTTGTCTTTATAACTGGAGAACTTCAGCTCTAAAGCTAAAGTTTTGTCTTAAAAACTGGGGAACTTCAGCTAAGAGCTGAAGTTTTGTCTTTGTAACTGGGAAATTTCAGCCCCGTATGCTGAAGTTTTGTCTTTATAACTGACGAACTTCAGCTTAACTGCTGAACTTCAACTCAGCGAGGGAAAAGGAGCTGAAGTTATTTAAAAAATGGGTACAAGTTAAAAGTTTTTTACAAAGCGGATATAGATTAAATGAGGGCGGCCAAATAGAGCCCTGCGCAATTTTTACATAGCACTATCGCGGAATCCCCATTTTCTGGACTTGTAATTGAAAAATAGCCACTAATCCAAATATAATTGAAAAATAGCCATTTTTTAGTGGGGAAATAAATCATAGAATTATTTATGTTTGTTATAAAATAACGACTGTAAAGTAAATAAACTAAATACAAGCATAGAGAGAAACTGATATATTATTGAACTTTCAAACTGATGTCTATAATGAACTGAAAACTCCTCTATTTATAGAAGAAAGGAAGCAGTTGCGAGGCTTTTCAGGAAGCAACTGCAAGGCTTTTCTTCAGCTGCTGGTAAGCTGTCTGCATCAGCTGCTTGTAGATTAAAGATAATATAATAATTTCATAACACCCCCCTTGGATGTTAATTAAAGATAATGTGCCTCGTTAAAACTTTACTAGGAAAAACCTAGTGGAAAAAATTCTAGTGAAGGAAAAAGAGTACACATATTTAGTAATACGCATTTACAGCTGCCTCATTAAAAACCTTATAAGAAAAACCTCATGGGAAAAAGCTTAGTAAGGGAAAAAGAGTGCAACGCGTATTTCACTCCCCCTTATGAAAACCTTATTTCAAATATTTGAGTCTCCGCATTCCAATCTTGTATACCATTTTCTCAAAAGTTGAAGTTGGCAAAGATTTAGTGAATAAATCTGTCGGATTGTCACTTGAACGGATTTGTTGCACATCAATGTCACCATTTTTCTGAAGATCGTGTGTGTAGAATAATTTTGGTGAAATGTGCTTCGTTTTATCACCTTTTATAAATCCTCCTTTCAATTGGGCTATACATGCAGCATTGTCTTCAGTAAAATTGTGGGTCTTTTCTCACATTCCAAACCATATTTTTCTCGAATAAAATAAATTATTGATCTCAACATACACATTCCCTACTTGCTTCATGAATAGCTATTATCTCAACATGATTTGAAGAAGTAGCAACAATATATTGCTTTTTTGAGCGCCATGATATGACAGTACCTCCATAAGTAAATACGTACCCGGTCTGAGATCGAGCTTTATGGGGATCAGATAAATAACCTTCATCTGTATAACCAACAAGATTTGCACTATCTTTGTTAGCATAAAACAAATCATATCAAGAGTTCCCTTTAAATATTGCAATATATGCTTAATCCCGTTCCAATGTCTCCGTGTAGGAGAAGAACTATATCTTGCTAGTAAATTAACAGAAAATGCTATGTCATGCCTTGTAGCATTAACAAGATACATTAATGCACCAATTGCACTGAGTTATGGTACTTCGGGACCAAGGAGTTCCTCATTCTCTTCTGGAGTGCGGAACAAATCCTTATTCACTTCAAGTGATCGAAAAACCATTGGTGTACTCAATGGGTGCGCTTTGTCCATGTAAAAGCGTTTTAAGACCCTTTCTGTATAGGCAGATTGATGGATAAAGATCCCGTCTGCTAAATGTTCAATTTGCAGACCAAGACAAAGTTTTGTCTTTCCAAGATCTTTCATCTCAAATTCTTTCTTAAGATATTCAATTGCCTTTTGGAGCTCTTCTGGAGTTCCAACAAGATTTATGTCATCAACATAAATAGCAAGTATAACAAATTCTGATGCCATTTTCTTTATAAAAATACATGGACAAATAACATCATTTATGTAACCTTCTTTCAGCAAATATTCACTAAGGCGATTATACCACATGCGCCCAGATTGCTTTAAACCGTACAATGATCTTTGTAATCTGATTGAATACATTTACCGAGATTTTAAATTTGCTTCGGCCATTTTAAATCCTTCAGGGATTTTCATGCAAATTTCATTATCAAGTGACCCGTACAGATAAGCTGTAACCACATCCATTATATGTATTTCAAGTCTTTCATGTAAGGCTAAACTGATGAGATATCGAAATGTTATGGCATCCATAACGGGTGAATATGTTTCTTCATAATCGACTCCAGGTCGTTGTGAGAATCCTTGTGCAACAAGGCGAGCCTTGTATCTTTCAATTTCATCTTTATCATTTCTTTTCCGCACAAAAATCCATTTATGACCAACTGGCTTTATACCATCAGGTGTTTGGACTACTGGCCCAAAGACCTCTCTTTTAGCAAGGGACTTCAATTCCGATTGAATTGCCTCTTGCCATTTTGGCCAATCAGATCTTTGTCGACATTCTTCAACAGATCGGGGTTCAAGATCCTCACTATCTTGCATAATGTTTAGTGCAACATTAGATGCAAAATTATCCACCACTATTTCAGATCGATTTAAATTAATCCCATCACCAATAGAACTTATTAAAAGTTCCTCACTCACCTGGGTCTCGGGTTCATTGATTTCTTCAGGAATCTCAGAACTAATCAGATCTTGGGTGTCTTCAGGAGATCCCTTCATAGTATTATTTTGATCATTTTTCGAATTCCTTTTTCTAGGATTTCGGTCCTTAGAACCCTGAGGCCTACCACACTTCAGGCGTGTTTTGGGTTTACTAGCTATCATGCTAGTAGATGGTCCTGCTGGGACATCAATTCGGATAGGCACATTCTCTGCAAGGATATGTGATTTAGTAATCCTTTTCAAATCAATAAATGCATCTGGCATTTGATTTGCTATATTCTGTAAATGGATGATCTTCTGGACCTCCTGATTATATGTTGGGGTACGTGGATCAAAATGAGATAATGATGAAACTTTCCACACAATTTCTCTTTTGATTTCCTTTTTCTCCCCCCGTAATTGTGGGAAATTTATTTCATTAAATCGACAATCTGCAAATCGAGTAGTAAATAAATCTCCCGTCAATAGTTCAAGATAACGAATAATAGAGGGTGATTCAAACCCAATATATATTCCTAACCTTCTCTGTGGGCCCATCTTAGTACGCTTTGGTGGTGCTACTGGCACATATACAGCTTATCCAAAAATTCGTAGATGAGCAACATTTGGTTCATGACCAAAAATTAATTGTGACGGAGAATATTTATTATAATGTGTCGGTCTGAGACGAATAAGTAATGCTGCATGCAAAATAGCATGTCCCCAAACAATAGTGGGCAATTTTATTTTCATAAGTAATGGTCTTGCTATCAATTGTAGGCGTTTAATAAATGACTCTGCAAGGCCATTTTGAGTATGAACATAAGCTACAGGATGTTCAACTTTTATCCCAATTGATAGACAATAATCATCAAAAGCTTGAGATGAGAATTCTCCAGCATTATCAAGGCGAATAGCCTTTATAGGATAATCTGGGAATTGTGCCCTTAATCGAATTATTTGGGCTAATAGCTTTGCAAACGCCAGGTTGCGAGATGATAGTAGGCACACATGAGACCATCTTGAAGATGCATCTATTAGGACCATAAAATATCTAAACAACCCATTTGGTGGGTGAACAGGTCCAAATATATCCCCATGTATACGCTCTAAAAAGGCAGGAGATTCCATGCTAACCTTCATTGGTGATGGTCTAGTTATCATTTTACCTTGATAACAAGTATCACAAGAAAATTCATCATTTGTAAGAATCTTCAGGTTCTTTAGTGGATGTCCACTTGAATTTTCAATAATTCGTCTCATCATTATTGATCCAGGATGGCCCAAACGGCCATGCCAAAGCTCAAAAGTATTTGAATCAGTAAACTTCTGGTTTACGATAGAGTGTGCTTCAACTGCACTGATCTTTGAATAGTATAAGCCAGAAGATAAAGTTGGTAACTTTTCTACAATGCATTTCTGACCAGAAATATTCTTTGTAATAAAAAGATATCCCTCATTCATTTCATTTATTGCCTTAACATGATACCCATTTCTGCGGATATCTATAAAATTCAACAAGTTTCTTCGGGACTTGGAGGAGAATAATGTATTATTTATAATAATTTTTGTTCCCTTAGACAGAAGTACAATTTCTCTTCCGGAGCCTTCAATCAAACTTATATTACCAGAAATTGTAGAAACATTTACTTTTTCCTTATGCAAATAAGAAAAGTATTTCTAATCTTTGAATATGGCATGAGTTGTTCCACTATCAATTACACAAATATCTTCATGATTGGTCTTTGATCCAAACATAATTTGAGGATTATCCATATTCTTCAAAACGACATAAACAAAATATATTATAATAAACGTTATTATCAAAACGTAATTTCTATTACATAGCCATACTATCTACTACAAACAACAAAAATTAAAATATTTACATTTCTACAGATTCATCAGCAATTATATGACTTGTTTCTCCTTCTGGGAGTGCAAAGTAATCAGCTACATCCAAATGCATGAAGTTTAAATTATCTTCAAAAATAAAATTTGCTTCAGCATTTTTGTCTGTCTTCTTCAGGGAGGCTTGATAAAGCTCAACCAGGTGCTTTGGCGTACGACAGGTACGTGACCAGTGCCCTTTCCCCCCACATCTATAGCATGCATTTTCTGCATTTGTTGCTTGCACCGCTTCATGCTTTTGTTCCTTCCTTTTCCACTGCTGGTGGTTAGGAGGGTTCTTTGGTGCATTATTATTACCATGATTATATTTTCTTCCCCGACCACGGCCATGACCACGACTGGGGCCACGACCTCTTCCATACTTAGCTTGGTGGAAGTTCGTCTCATTCACTTCAGGGAATGGACAAGAACCAGTTGGTCGGCTTTCATGATTTTTCATTAATAACCCATTATGTTGCTCGGCTACAAGAAGATAGGAGATAAGTTCAGAATACTTTTTGAATCCCATCTCTTGATATTGCTGTTGCAGGAGCATATTCGAGGCATGAAAAGTGGTGAAAGTTTTCTCCAACATATTATGATCAGTAATATTATCACCACAAAATTCAATTGGGAAATAATCCTGAACATAGCAGAATTATACTCAATGATAGATTTAAAATCTTGTAGCCTTAAATGGGTCCAGTCATAACGTGCCTGTGGAAGAATGATCATCTTCAGGTGGTCATATGTATCTTTTAAATTATTCCACAGTATGACTGGATCTTTAACAGTGACATATTCATTTTCAAGCCTTCATCAAGGTGATGGCGTAGGAATATCATGGCTTTGGCACGGTCTTCGTTTGATGCTTGATTTTTGTCCTTGATGGTGTCTGCCAGGCCTATCGCATCAAGATGAATTTCAGCATCAAGCACCCAAGACATGTAGCTTTTGCCCGATATATCCAGGGCTACAAATTCAAGTTTAGAAAGATTTGACATTATTTAGAAAAAGAAAGTTCGTACCTTTGATACTTTCAAAGTATTTGCTCGAGATGGCAGAGTTTCGTGCTGATAAAGTGTTATAAAATAACGACTGTAAAGTAAATAAACTAAAGACAAGTGTAGAGAGAAACTGAAATATTATTGAACTTTCAAACTGATGTCCATAATGAACTGAAAACTCCTCTATTTATAGAAGAAAGGAAGCAGCTGCAAGGCTTTTCAGGAAGTAGCTGCGAGGCTTTTTCAGGAAACAGCTGCAAGGCTTTTCTTCAGCTGCTTGTAAGCTGTCTGCATCAGCTGCTTGTAGATAAACTTCAACATAGTGCTAAATGGATAATCTTCTTCAGGAAAATTATCTATAACATAGTAGTAAATGGGCATCCACAATATAATAATTTCATAACAATGTTACAGATCTTTCAAAATTTTGTGCCCTACTCGTGAAAATGAAAACGCCGACAGCAATGGAATTAAAATCGACAATCAACAAAGCTACTTTATTACTGGTATGCTTCCCATTTTAGAGAAGACAACTTCACAGTTAAGCCGAAAATCCTTGGTTTCTAGTTGTAACAAAAAAGGAAAGCCATTTTGATTGTGGCAAAGAGGAAAATAAACAGGTGGGGGAAATGGAATAGTTGCACATAATTCTTTATCATGGGATTCAAAGATCAGCTATTGTACTAATAATTTAGAATTGCTCTTTTAGAGAATCTAGCAAATGTACTAGAAAAGTGTATACGGTCGAAATGGGGTTCGTCTCTCTTGTGACTGATCGTGACTGGAATATGATAGGTTAAAGTTCGACTTCGAATCGAGGTGCGGAGTTATATCATTAAGCTCGTGACCTTGGGATCGAATAAAATCAAGATCAGACGAGATCGAGGGAAATTTGCCGAGCCGAATAACGGAAGATCGAAATATCCGCGGTCGATTGTAGATCATGGCGAAAATCTCGGCACGCATCAAGAAGAGGTAGATTTTGTTTTTGTCTTTGGATCTTTTACTAAGTACTACTTAGTTGATGACGAAACGGCTAATTAGCTAGCAGAAAAAAATTATGTGTGTGTCCATAAGTGAAATCATCTACTATGGTAATAGAAGTTTCAAAAGCTAAGGAAAAAAAACTGTACCATCTAATTAAAATTTTGGTATAGAATAGTGTGTTATGGAAGTTTGTACCACGTGATTTCTATTATCCTTAGCCCCACGGTGGGCGCCAAGCTGTTTACCCTAAAAATTGGATAACAATTGAATTTATACGCATATTTAAGGATACGTGATATAACTTGATAAAAATTAAGAAAACAGATTAACATTGAAATCGACGATAAAAGAATAAACGCAAACCACGCAAATTGAACAGCCTTGGCCCTCGAGTTCGATTGCCCTTTGGACCAAGAAATGCCTCAACTAATGTATGAACTAAATAACAAGATGATAAAAACTAGAAATGACAGTATATTGCTTTGTGTTGCGTATTGTAATGTGTGTTACAAATGATCAGACCCCCTTTATATGGTAGGGGAGTCCCACTCTTGATACAATTCTATACTAGTTGAAGTCGAGGAGCCAAGTATCAGATTCCAATATGCAACAGAGGAATCAAATAACAGGCCATGAATACGAGCTTGGAACTATTGGATGAAAGGGGTGAAGCTGCCCTCGTTCGATTGGCTGCCAAAAACAACGGATCGAGAGGTATTATAATCGAAGGGAAAATCTTCGATACTTCAATGTCGGGGACTTAGTACTAAGAAGGGTTACACTGAACACCCGGAATCCGAACGAAGGGAAGTTGGGGCCGAATTGGGAAGGACCGTACCAGATTCTCGAGGTCACCGTGAAAGGATCCTATAATCTCGAAATGATGAACGGAGAACAACTACCGAGCAAGTGGAATATAAATCACCTAAAATGATATTCCTGCTAAGGCACGACCTCATTTATTTCCTTTTATTTCAGACTAACACTTGCAGGTGATCGACGAGAAGCGACACAAAGTTTTAGGTCTGAAAGTACGCGTTGCACTCTTTTTTCCTTAGACTGGTTTTATCCCAAATGTGTTTTTCGGCAAGGTTTTTAATGAGGCAACAATGGATCATGCTAACTTAGAATTAAGTCTGATTATGAATCGATTCCGAAGATCAATTCAACAGTATCCGAGGTACCTCTACAATCAACCTCGAATACTGGTGGGAAGGGGGTATTAACCTCGGATATGCATTACCTTCAGATGTCAACTTTAGCGAGGAAATTACTTCGTAAAGGAAGGGTCTCCATAGGTAGGACTTACTGTAAGGGCTAAACGGTCAAACAAACCGTTCCCACTTAGATTGTTTAAGCCCTAGCATAAAACATGTATGCATGTATGGCTGTTTTGCACAAGAATAAAGAGAAGTACTTTTCTTGCAATCATCTTATGTTTTAAAAATTTCCTCTTTACATCCCTTAAAGATTTTCGTACTTCCGATCTCCTGAAAATAACGAGCCCAAGGGTAGTCTATAACCAGAGTACGAACGACCACTCCCTCACTCGGGGACTGTCGTTCGAAAACAAACTTGAACAACCCAAGTCACTAGGCCTCAGGGGCATAAGACCTATTAGGAAACTCCTTGGTTTTTAAAGGCCACGACCACCCCACTCGGGGACTGTTATCTTGGGCAAGCCCGGATAGCTTGGGAAAACAAGTCCAATGGGCGGCTCCCGAACTAAAAGTCTACGGCCAAATTAACACGCTTCGGAGACGTCCGAAACCCGTAACAAAAACTAGGCCTTTGAAAAAGAAAATCTTTTATAACCGGTTCTAATGGCTACCCATGACGAACTATAATCTCGGTCGCAGCGTCCTCTTCCTCGGAATCTTCCCCACCTTTAGAATAGGTTAAGCTCTCAGAATCTTCCTCGGGAAAAGCCAGCTTCCGGGCCCTGGCTTCTTTTACCTTAGCATTCTCGATTTCCGCCAGTATGTCAAAGCCTTGAGCATGTACTCCATCGAGGGCTTCCCTTCGAGCTTGCCACCTTGAATGATCCACCATGCTCTTGGCCTGCACCTAAATAGCCTCGACGTCAACCTTAATTGGGTCATTTTAGCATTTGCCTTAGTATTGGCCACGGTCACCAGATTTGGCCGCCTCGAGCTCCGTGACCAGGCTCTCTTGACCAGAAATAGCCGAGTTTAGCTCAGATTGGAGCTCCTCGATCCTCTTGGCCTGCACCGAGGTCTTCTCTCTTGCAGCCCGAAGCTGGGCCTCAGCCGACACCAGTTGTGCTTGGACAACTTTCTTTTCTGAGGTTATAAGATCCATGTTTTTCTTGAACTTCTCGACCTCAGTTTGTATCGTGTCTACCTACTCCTGGAGCTTCCTGATTTGTTCAATCCTTTGTCGAACCTTCAGGATCGGATCGTTAGCCACCGGGTCCAGTTCGTCTTCACTATCTTCAAGTAATCAATTTACCTGCTCGGCCCACTCGGCATGCTCCTTCCGAGCCGCTTCTAACTTGGTATGAAGTTTCTCACTCAGAAGCTTGTAAGTATCCCTCTTCTCGGTAAGCTCTCAAACCTCAGCCTCGTGCTGGGCTAACTTCTCCCCGACTCGGAGGAAAGTCTCATGGTTCATGGTGTAGAACCGAGTCCTGCAAACATAAAGAAATGTGTTAGATTATTTGGAACTTCAAATTTGAAATAAATAATGAAATGACTTTCGAAGTTACCCAATTCAAAGCATGTTGGCCTTTATTGAATCGGTAGGGAGCTTCCACCGCATCCATCACAACCTGGTCCTCCTCGGTCACCAAGCAACTAAGGTAGCTAGAAACCCCCACGGGGGCAGAGAAAACCTGGGCATCCTCCGAGATAGAGAAAACTATTGATCGCCTGCTGTCAGGGTTAACACTCGGGGTCGGGAACCAATCCACCAGCTTTGGGTTCGATGAAGACCCATTGTCCCCCGATGATGGTACCTTCTTTGGCACCGGCAAATCACCAAGCCCGGTGACATCTTCTGAGGCAGTGGACTCTAACCCATCCAAGAATTTGTGGATATCAGTCCTTCCCTACGGCCCCTCGTAAGAATGACCTTCTAGCATACCAGCCTCGTGTATCATGGCGTCTGAGAACTGAGGGGAGCCGGTAAGGTCAAGCACCCCAAGCTCGTCTATGGGAGCACCTTCCTTTGCTCGAGAAGTGTCGGCCCCGGTCTCTCTATCGACCTCTCTGGTCTGGGGCAAAGTAGTTGCACGCCGTTCCAGTTTGCGTATCCCGGCCAGTGACTTCTCAACAGCCTCCTCAGCTCGAGGAAAAGCAGTATGCACCCGAGCCACTAGCTCAGAATTATCTCATTCTTCTTCGGACTCATCCCTCAGTCGGCGGATCGAGTCCGATGGGAGGACGCTGGTACTTTCCTTAGCTTTACGTGCCAGCCTCTCCTTTGGTTTTTTCTTTTTCGAGTCCAGATAGCTCGGGTCCCTTTTCCTTTTCTTCTCGTCTCCCTGCTTCGGAGTAGGGTACTGGAGAGGCACATCCTTATCCTCGGATCTAGGCCTCATAGCAAAATCCTTGGGGAGACCTACAAAAGAAAATAGAGCCGAAAAGAATTTGGCAATACAAGGAGAAAGTCAAAATATTATCAAACCAGAAAAGAAAACTTACCATGATTACGGTCCTCGACCCTTCGATAATTCCATCCAAGCATGCTCGGAATATGGTCTCTGTGACACAATGTCCTCAACCCACTCCTTGAGTTGAGGAACCACATCCGGCATCTAGGCACAACTGCAACGCAAAAACACCGATAAGAATAGAGATAAGAGGAGAAACAATATATTAGATCTTCAAGGTAAAGTTCTACTTACGCCTCATGTTCCATTTCTAGAAAAATGGCATATACTCGGCAGGGATCAAGTTTGAAGTCCTTATTCGAACAAATTGACCCATCCAACCTCGGTCCCTAGCCTCATCTATACTCGAGAACGGGGCCCTACTGACCCGGCGGGCAAGCTTGATCAACCCCCTCGATAGAGTCGGGGACTGTACAGGCGTATAAGATGATCGAGGGTGAAGGGACACCCCTCGATTTTATTTACGAAGAACCAAAGAAGAATTGCTATTCTCCAGAAGGAGGGGTGAATCTGACCAAGAATCACATTGTACCTCTTGCAGAAGGCGATGATTATTGGGTCTAAGGTACCCAACGTGAAGGGGTAAGTGTAAACACTTAAAAATCCCTCCACGTGGGTAGTAATTTATTCCTCAGGCGAAGGCACCACCACGTGCTTGTTGGCCCAGTTGCAATCTTCTTTAACCTTGGTAAGGAGATCGTCAGTGATCGTACATATGTATCTCAAGACCGGCTCGCATCGACCCGGTACCGAGGAAGTTTTTTCGACCTTAAATCAGCAACGATCGGGCACTCTGTAGGACGAACTCTTCAGGGAGTGGTTCTGCCGCAGCCCCGTCGCCGACGGGTCGTGATGAAGAGGCAACCTCCTTTTGCAGGACAGTCTTAGAATTTTTTGCCATTATTGAGTAAAGGGAATTAAGAAGATACGCTTAGCGGTTTGCTATAAGTTCAAGAAATTTGGTATAAAAGTTGGAGCAAAGAGATTTTTGAAGAACAAGAATAGAGAGAGATTTTAACGTAAAGTTTGAATGAATGAAAATTGGGATATTTATAGTCTGCAAATGATGGTTCAGAGCCCGTAATGGCCGACCAGCAACTGACAGGCATTTAATACCTTGGAAATTGAACGGAACAGACGTTTTGGTAACTATTTATCGCTTACGTCATGATCAGACGTTTCAGTGACCGTTTGTCGCCTACATCATAATCTATCGAGGTGGGATTCGGAAGTTCATATTGTTTCTCGTTATCTTCTCTCTGAGAAACGAGGGGGCTATTTGTATATGGTCAAATTTGGGTTCGCCTCTCGTGTGACTAATCGAGACTGGAATATGATAGGCTAAAGTTCGACCTCGAATTATATCAAACCGAGGTGCGGAGTTATATAGTTAAGCTTGTGACCTTGGGATTGAACAAAATCGAGATCAGACGAGATCGAGGTAAATTTGTCGAACCGAATAACGCAAGACCAAAATATCCGCGGTCGGTTGTAGATCACGGCGAAAATCTTGGCACGTATCAAGAAGAGACTGATTAATCAACAAATCATGGGATTTTTTACCTTATATAGAATTGTATCAAGACTGGGACTCCCCTACTATATAAAAGAGGTATGATAATTTGTAACACACATTACAATACGCAACACAAAGCAATATACTGTCATTTCTAGTTTTATCATTTTGTTATTCAGTTCATACATCAGTTGAGCCATTTCTTGGTCCAAATGGCGAAAGAACTCGAGGGCCAAGGCTGTTCAATTTGTGTGGTTTGCGTTTATTCTTTTATCGCCGATTTTAATATTAATCTGTTTTCTTAATTTCTATCAAGTTATATCACGTATCCTTAAAACCGCATATAAATTCAATTGTTATCCGATTTCTAGGGTTAACAAAGTGGCCCCACAAATACTAGGCTTCAACGGAAGGCTACAATTCTAATAGAATTAATGGATTTTGGAGTTTTGACACGTAAAGCTCTAAACTCCAGTATATTGAGCTGGACTTTCACATTATAGGAGTTAAGTACATTGTGCTGGAGTTTTACGTAGAAGTTTTGAACTCCACCATATTGTGGTAGAAATTTTTCGTATTTTAATTAAGGGTATTTTTGTTCATCGTAAACCAAGCATTCATCTTAGATTTAATCTTATTCGAGAATCAAGTGTCGAAACATCTAGAAGGCTTTTCATTCCAAATTCAAGAATACGACAGATACGATTAATTGGTCTGTGAGCCTTTCTTATTACTTTTTTGTATCCCCTGTTCTTCATCTAGAGACCAGGGAAGGTTTGGAACCCTAGTAGCAGAATGGAATCAGTTTACCGGGCTGACTTCCATGCCAACACGAGTATCCAAAAGTTTTCACAACTCAATCATAGATGATGAAATCATCAAAGATTTGACCTTTTCGAATTCTATCTGTAACTCATTAGAGGTCTGAGAAACAAAGAAAAGTTGTGTACGAACGAGATATCCAGCAATAAGAAGAAGGAAAAGGATTTAATAGAGGAAGTTCTCCAAAAGTATGAAAAGCTGGAGGATGTATAAATTTTGGCATATTGTGGTAGAAATTTTTTGTTTTAATTAAGGATATTTTTATTTAGATTTTATATTCGCAAGAAATGGCTATTTTTCAATTTTATGCTTAAAAAGTGAGCAAACCATGGTACTTTTTTACCTAGTATTGCCAAAATTGAGGAAGTTGGGGCACAACATAACCGGGGGCAGAACTAGGTAGGCGAAACCCGATTTGCTGAAAAATTACATTCAAATTTTTATTTCATGTATATATATATATATATTAGATGTTGAATCTTTCACGTGTTTACCTTTTTTTGTTTAAACTTTTGTTTGTGATATAAAACAGAGCATCATGACTCTTCCTAGGCGACAGTCCTTCCACACACAACCAATATTTCGAGGTCGAACAGTCTATTTATATATATATATATATTCATATGTATATTCATAGGTATATGTAAATGAATGCGTTTGCGTGTGCAAAAAAACAAGTGTAAGCAGAGTCTGATATATATATTACTCATTCAACAGTTTTATTTCAGAATTTACTCTTTCAATTTAAAACTGATAATCTCTTATTTCCGAATTTGCGAAGCTGGTAACGTTATAGAGTGTCTTGTGGCATTTATTGTTGATGGGGCCTCAAGACTCAAGAGTAGAGAATCAATGTCGTCACAAGTCACAACACATTTTAAAATGAAAATTTAAAGAAAGAGGTAGTAATTTAATGTCATTTATTGCCATTGCTGAGTCTAGAATTATAACCGTCACCATATGTTTTGCATTATTATACTCCTATCACGTGTCCTTACTTCTAACCTTTTCTTTTCTCCCTAGTCCCCTAGTACTAGTATACAATCACTTCCTGTTTGTTCTCCAACTCCAATAATGTAATTCTTCAACTTTGCTATTTATGGAAAAGATAGATGCATTGACTTGGGCACATTATTATTCAACACCCCTCATGTTAAATATGGTCCTTTTGTTTTGGTATTGCGACTTATATAAGTTTATATTATCTGGTTGAAAGAACGAAGAATTTGTAAACCATCAGGTTATATTAACCTATAATATAATATGGGAGTAAAACATATTGCTTACCTTGAAAAAGGTATTGATAATTATATTTGATTTGTGATTCTAAAAATACGTGATTTATTTTAATACTAGTTATTAGATAGGAAATGCTAAGTCTGAGCCAGAAGAATAATATATGCAAACCAAAATAGTCACAAGGCTGGGCCTCGAGCTCACTGAAACTGGGCCTCGAGGTAGAACGAAAACGCTTAGTAATGAGCAGTTAATGGAGAAACAATAATATTGGGGGTCTCGGGGATAGGCTTTTGCGGTCAATAAGGAGCAATAAATGAAGAAAAATTAGTGAACACAATAAATGGGAAGCAATAAATCAGTGAAATAATTGTTGAGCACACTTAGATAAGAAAAGCAGAGAATGTTCTGCAGTATTCAATATCCATTATTCTTTTCTACAAAATGACAGGGGTAACCTTTATATAGGAGCGGAGAATCCCAACATAGTACATGTCTAATCATGACAAGGAAAAGCTATTGGTATAGATGTATAGTGGCTCAGTACGGACTCGTACTATTCTTGCAGACTTTGTCAGCTCTAACCACGTGCCCTTGGGAATTTCCCGCCTTTGTATGACGGTTGTCGATTTTCATACTGCCTCGAGGTATGCTGAGATGAGTCCCCGATATGCTTTCTCGAGGCATGCGCCTCGAAGTCAAACTTCATTTTCTACTTCGCCCCCCTCGAGGTCGGGCTTGGCATGCTTCGGAGACCTCGATATCGGAGTCCCCGATATCGACCGTATATAGATAGTCCCCGCGTTTCTTAGAATGAAATGGTAAGAAACGATTTAAATCCTTCAACTCTTCGATGTCCACATCATGACGTCAGTCACGTGAAGTCAGTGATTGCTGTGGCAAAAAGGATGTGCAAGGGTCACGCCTACACGATTCTCGAAAGGTCATAGTATGAAAACGACGGTTGGCCGGCCTTTTACCTTCATCAATACGCCTAACTCACTCCTACAAATGCCCCAATCCTTCATTTCTTGAACCTTCACTCTTCACAATATCTTCAGAGCTATAATCAACTCTTTCGCTTGCTTCCCTCTCGTGTTCATTTTTCGATCATTTTATTCCTCCTCTTCTAAGATTTTTGCAGCAAAAATGACAAAGACTGCTCCCCAAAAGGGAGAAACTTCTTCACCATCACGCTCGTCAAAGAGCAAAGCAGTAGTGCCTCCTCGCATTGAGGAGTGCATCCCAGGATCTTGTGAAACGTCTTCCGATTTCAAGGTCGACAAGCCTTCTTCTAAATTGGGATGGTGTGAACCCGTGTCTGGATACATTAACCTGATAAATGACACCGGAAAGGTGAAGGCTGACTGCTGCTGGGGAGAGGCGATGCAAGTGGAGATTCCCTCTCGAGAGGAAGACATAACGACAAATAAAGTTGTCTTCCTTAGTGTGTACACCTGTCCATTCACCCTAAGTCCGGTAGATCCATCCTCTCCATCGATAGACCCCGTGATTCTCGATTTTGCATGCAATATAGAGTGACGCTCGGCCAAATCCATCCATCATTTTGGCACATTATTTACATGATCAGACACTTTGCAAACATGGTCGAGGGGATTCCTTTTACCCTTGACCATCTGATTAGGATGTACGGCCCCCGATTTTATCGAGGCGGTCTGATTAAGCTTCAACGTCAGGTCTCGAAGGTTCTCTTTGCTTGCACCCACGAAGACAAGGACAGAGGATGGATGAGTCGCTTTGTCCGAGTTAGAACCTCGGATCTGATTCTTATTGACAGGATACCATTCCCTGAGGAATGGATTATGAATCGTAAGTGAAAACATCAATTAAGTATTTTCCCTTTTGTTCGGAAAACCTTCCCTCGAGCTAAATTCCTTCGATGATGCAGCTATCATGTGGTATCCTGGAGCAGTCAAGGATCTCTCGGGCTGGGTTCGCCAGCTCTATTCGACCTGCTCGTACGCTAAGCACGTATGCCGCGACCTGGTCAAGGCCCGATGGGAAGCTACAAATCATGGTAAGGTTTACTTGCATTCTTTAAAGGAGATACCCCTTGACTGTATTTTCATTTTTTATACCTACATTTTGTATTTGTGCAGGAATAGGAGAGGCCTCTTTGATGAGGGAAGCCCCCTCCGGGGAGACAGATACCCCAAAACCTGTCGAGGAGAAGAAGAGAAAGAGAAAATCACCGACTAACTCCCCGAAACCGAAGAAGGCTAAAGCTCAAAAGCCTAAGGTCAATTCAGCGGCCTTAACTTCGGAAGTAGTAGAGGGCCCCCGATCTGGGGGCGAAGAGAAAGATGACTCCCCGCTAGCATCCGGGGGGAGAGGAAGCGTGACTGCTTCGAATCTTGCTGAGCCGATGGTTGTTGAGCCGGAGACTCCTAATACAGAAGTTGCTGATATTATTCCACCCCGAGCCGAGAGGCACTTGGTAGATGAGCTCGGAGAGCCCAATTTTGGAGCTCCCCAGAGGCAAGAGAAGGCCCCGATCGATTCGGTCGGGGTTATTGATGTAGGTCATTCTCCACCGGGTCCGACATTCTTCCCGAGGGAGATACGGGGTGCCCATAATAGAGAGACTTCCGATGCGGGGGCGTCCCTCAGGGAGAAAGACGTGTTCGAAGGACTCTTCACTGGGGTCGAAGAAAACCTCGAGCTTAACGCCTCGCTCATTTTCGAGGAAGCTGAGAAGCTCTTAAAACAAGTAATTTTTCATCGAATATGCTCTGAGATTCGATCCCAATCTTTCTTATTTTGTTCTTTTACGCTTTCAGGCTGTAGTGCTTTACAACAGGCCTTTGCTAAGTCCCGAGCTCAGTTGACCCACTATGAAGAAGAGTGTAGGAGGCTCTCATCAGAGGCTGACGAGCTCAAAGCTCTTTTTTACCAAAAAGGAGGAAGAACTTCATGATCTTCGGGCTCGTTTGGAGACGGTGTCTCGAGAGCAGACCGATCTTGCTGAGCAGGTAATACAGTCTTCGCATGTGTTTATTTTCGAGCTTGTCCGACTTTAGCATTTAACACCTTTGGGTTGATTTTTGCAGCTTCAGAAGAAAGATGTCCTGATGGGGGAGGAGCTCGGAGCTAGGGATACTGAGATTCTCAGACTCAAGCACGTGTGAACGAGATAGCCTCCGAGAGAGATATCCTCCGGGGGAAGTTGACCTTGGTCGAGCATCATCTTCAGGATGCAAGAGCGGAAAGTAGTAAGTATAAGGATCTCCATGTTGAATCGGTCTCCGCGCTATCTGCAGTCAAGTCCGAAGCCGATGCGCTCATATCCTCGTACCGAGAAGATGCTGCTGTTGCAAATGCTCGAGCCAAGAAGGTATCTGAAAAGGCCGAGCTTGAACTGAACCGTGCCCTGGAGCATGCCCAATTAAGATTGAGGATGTACATGCATGGGGCATCAATTTTTCTGTTGAGATCGAGAGAGTGAAGGTCCTAGAGGAAGAATGGACAGCTCTACTCTCTTCCGATGATTGAGCCAGTGATT
Organism: Nicotiana paniculata; assembly: GCA_005239505.1. Taxonomy (NCBI): domain Eukaryota; kingdom Viridiplantae; phylum Streptophyta; class Magnoliopsida; order Solanales; family Solanaceae; genus Nicotiana; species Nicotiana paniculata. The sequence continues at coordinate 50,023 of ML306810.1, forward strand.
CGGCCAACGACTCGGAGGATGATGGAGATGAAGGCGAAATCCCCGAGAGGGGGGAGGCCGTTGATTTTCCGGGGGCCGAGGGCCAGGCCGTTGAAGTCACAACTTCTGAGGGAGCTCCGTCCGAACAAGTGACCCCGACGGTAGATTAGATTTTTTTCTTTTTTGCATTTATTCGTTACCTTTTTGTGTAAGGGCTCCAGGCGTGAGCCTTGTAAATATGTATTTGTGAACCTTTAATATATGTATATAAGGATCTTTGCTTTTCGTCACTTCTTGTCTTCCCTTTGCCTTTTTGGAATAATCTTTGATGCTTTTCGATAACCAGTCCGATGTGTCGGGTTTATATTATGAACCCCTTAGGGTTTCATGCTCGATGAATAATCGATAACATTTGACCGTTTGGGGTTTGCTCCTCGAGTCAAATTTTGACCCGGGGCTATCGACCCTTAGATTTTTAACACATTGGCCCTTAGGCTTTTTAGGTCGGGCCTTAGGCTTTTTAAGCTGGCCCTTAGGCTCTTACACATTGTCCCTTAGGCTTTTCAGGTCGGCCCTTAGGCTTTTTAGGCTGGCCCTTAGGCTCTTACGCATTGGCCCTTAGGCTTTTTTAGGGTGGCCCTTAGGCTCTTACGCGTTGGCCCTTACGCTTTTTAGGATGTCCCTTAGGCTCTTACGTATTGGCCCTTAGGCTCTTTTTAGATTGGGTCGATGAGACCTCTAGTATGGATTGTTTTCCCTCATTTCGGCTAAAGACTTTTGAAGTTTTGATTATGCCTTGGCATGTTTTTTGTTCGTCTGAATCTTCGATGGCTCAAACGAGAACCTCGATTATGAGTTGATATGTGACGATGGTTGAATACATCGGGAGGTTCTCTTGAAGGCTGATTTTTTGAAACCTTTTCATCGAAGACCTACTGTTTCGAAGCCTTTTTACTGAAGGTTGATTGTTTCAAAGCCTTTTTATTATCTCGAGCTGATGTGATCGAATCTCTTTTGCTTATGCTAAGGGTAGCCTGATTAACCGGTTCTTTTCGAAGTATTTTCAAAGTATTTGAAGGCCTTTAGTTTTATGGCAGCAGTGGGACGTCTCCGAGCCGCGTTAATTTGGACGGAGCCTTTTAATATGACCGTAGTCTTTATGTTCCGCCGTAGCCTTTTAGTCCCCGGGTGGGATAGCCTCAACGTCTATATTGAGGGTATGCCTTTTTAGGGGTCTTACAAGTTCGAATATATAGACATGACCTTAATATCGGGGTTATGCCTTTTTAAGGTCTTATAAATTTGGACATGCCTCGTTGAGGTCTTACATATCCGATGTTTCCTCATTGAGGGCTTATGAATTTGATGTTACCTCATTGAGGTCTTACAGATCCGACATTGCCTCATTGAGGGCTTATGAATTTGATGTTGCCTCATTGAGGTCTTACAGACCCGACGTGCTCGAGGGTTTTTGTCCCTTGGGTCGTTTTGCGTGAAAGCGGTAGAATTTTTTAAGTCATGAAGTGTTTTGACAGGCAAAGAGGTTTCTTCGATTATTTGATATATGTGTGCATGTTTTTGCCTTCGGAGGATTGACTTTTCAACATGGACACGACTCATTTGACCGCTTGGCCCAATACAATATTATCCTATCGAGGCCCTCTTAGGCATAACTTTATTTCTTCGAGAAGATAGCTCCGAGGGTGATGACCCCCAGTATTCGAGGTTGATTGAGAAGAAGCCTTGAATACTTGTGGAGTTCTCCTTAGGTAGCATATAGATGTTTCCTCGTTAAAAAACTTGCCGGTAAAACCCTTTTGGATAAAACACGATTGAAGGGAAAACGAGTGCAACACATGCTTTAAAACCCAAGGTCTTCGAGTTGAAGGATGTTTCGGTGTCCCCCATCGAACACCTGTGAGAAATTAGCGTGAAGCACAAAATGAAAAGGGAGAAGGCCATACCTTAGCAATAATAGCGTTTGAGCATTGATATGTTCTAATTGCTTCGTAGTTGCTCGCCTTCCATGGTGCCAAGTTTGTAGGACCCTTTGCCTACTACTCTGAGGACGCGGTACGGTCCCTCCCAGCTCGGGCCTAGCTTCCCTTCATTTGGGTTTCGAGTGTTGAGGGTGACTTTCCTTAGGACTAAGTCCCCGACTCCGAAATGTCGGAGGTTTGTTCTCCTGTTATAGTATCTTTTGATCCTTTGTTTTTGGGCGGCCATTCAAACCAGTGAAGCCTCTCTCTTTTCATCTAATAGTTCGAGGGATGTAGTCATGGCCTCGTTGTTCGATTCCTCGATGGCATGTCAAAATCTGATGCTTGGCTCCCCGGCCTCGACCGGTATCAAAGCCTTGGACCCATATACCAAAGAGAACGGTGTCTCTCCTGTGCTTGTCTTCGAAGTAGTTTGATATGCCCATAATACTTCGGGAAACACCTCTCTCCATTTCCCCTTCGCATTTTCTAACCTCTTTTTCAAGTTTTGAATGATGGTTTTTTTTATGGACTCAGCCTGTCCGTTTGCGCATGGGTGGTAGGTCGTTGATAGGATCCTTTTGATTTTATGATTTTCGAGGAACTTCGTCACCTTGATGCTGATGGACTGCTTCCCATTATCACATGTAATCTCGGAGGGGATCCTGAATTGGCATATGATGCGTTCCCAGATGAAGTCGATGACTTCTTTTTCTCTTATCTTCTCGAAGGCTTGTGCTTCCACCCATTTAGAGAAGTAGTCAGTCATAAACAGAATAAATCTAGCTTTACCTGGCGCCGTTGGCAGGGGGCCGACGATGTCCATTCCCCACTTCATGAACGGCCATGGTGACAAGACTTAATGTAGTTGTTCACCGGGTTGGTGAATCATTGGTGCGAACCTTTGGCATTTATCACACCTTCGAACAAATTCCTTGGTGTCCTTATTCATGCTGTCCCAATAGTATCCCCCTCTAACCACCTTTCGAACTAAAGAATCGGCACCGGCATGATTTCCACAGGTGCCATCGTGGATTTCTCGAAGCACATACTCGGTGTCACCTGGTCCCAAGCATACTGCTAGGGGTCCGTCGAAAGTCCTTCTATATAGAGTTCCATTCTCGTCGAGTGAAAACCGAGCTTCTTTGGTTCGAAAGGCCCTTGATTCTTTTGGGTCCGTGGGCAGCTTCGCGCTTCTTAAATAATCGATGTCTTGTTCTTCCAATCCCATGTTAGACTCGTGGAGTTGATCTCGGCATGGTCTTCTTTGATCACTGACTTGGATATCTGTATGACAGCTCCGGGGAGTATGTCATCTTCTTCGACAGATGATCCCAGGTTTGCGAGCGCATCGGCCTCGGTGTTTTGATCTCGAGGTATTCGGACTAGAGTCCATTATTTGAAGCGATGCAATGTGACTTGAAGTTTGTACAAGTATCTTTGCATCTTGTCTTCTCGAACCTCGAATCTCCCGTTTACTTGGTTTACTACCAGAATGGAATCACATTTTGCTTCGATGACTTATGCTCCTAGGCCTTTGGCCAACTCGAGACCTGAAATCATAGCCTCATACTCGGCCTCGTTGTTAGTAAATTTTGCAGTTTTTATAGATTGTCTAATCATGCCGCCCGTAGGTGGTTTCAGAACTATGCCGAGCCCGAACCCTTTCACGTTCGAGGCACTGACAGTGAATAGGGTCCATACCCTCGATGATGTGCCTGTTTTTAGTAAGAGTTCTTTCTCTACCTCGGGCACAAAGACGGGCGTAAAGTCGGCCACGAAGTCCGCCAAAATTTGGGACTTGATAGCTGTTCGGGGTTGATACTCAATATCATACCCTCCGAGTTCAATGGCCCATTTGGCCAATGGGCCCGATAATTCAGGCTTATGCAAGATGTTCCAAAGAGGATATGTTGTTGAAACATATATATGATGACTTTGAAAATAAGGATTCAATTTTCGAGATGTACTTATTAATGCAAGAGCTAATTTTTCTAAGTGTGGATACCTGGTTTCAGCATCTCTCAGGGTCCGACTTAAGTAATAGACAGGGGATTGCGTACCTTGTTCTTCTCGAGCCAACACACCACTTATTGCTGCTTCGGAGGCGGCTAGATACAAGTACAATATTTCATCCTCCTTCGGGGTGTGGAGCAAAGGCGGTCTTGAGAGATACTGCTTTAATTCCTCTAAGGAGTGTTGGCACTTCGAAGTTCACTCGCAGCTGTTTTTCTTCTTGAGTAAGGAAAAAAAGTGATGGCTCCGATCTGATGACCTTGAGATGAATCGGCCTAGAGCCACTATCCGCCCGGTCAGCCGTTGTACGACAATTACATTGTTCACCACCGTAATTTCTTCGATGTCCTTGATTTTGTCGGGGTTGATCTCGATCCCCCTATTCGACACAATGAAGCCTAAAAACTTTCCCGATCCTACTCCGAAGGCACATTTCTCGGGGTTGAGCTTTATGTTGGAGATCCTAAGGATATCGAATATTTCCTACAAATTGGTCAGATGGTCCTCTGCGCGCAGTGACTTAACTAGCATGTTGTCAATGTAAACTTCCATAGACTGGCCTATTTGATGTTTGAACATCTTATTAACTAGGAGTTGGTACGTGGCTCCTGCGTTTTTAGCCCGAATGGAATTACATTATAGCAGTATGTATCATACTTCGTGATGAACGAAGTCTTTTCCCTATCCTTTGGGTTCATTTGCATTTGATTATACCCAGAGTAGGCGTCGAGAAAAGTGAGGACGTCGTGGTCGGCCATGGCATCGATTAAGATATCGATGTTGGGCAACGGGAATGAGTCTTTAAGGCATGCTTTATTTAATTCTTTGTAATCTACGCACATCCTTAACTTATTTCCCTTTTTGGGAACCACTAGTACATTAGCCAACCATTCGGGGTATTTTACCTACCTAACTGATCCTATCTTGAGGAGTTTTATTACCTCGTCTTTGATAAACACATGTTTTACCTCGGACTGAGGCCTCCTCTTCTTCTTCACCGGTTTGAACATGGGGTCGACGCTCAGTCGATGGGTGGTTATTTCCGGCGGGATCCCTGTCATGTCTAAATGGGACCAAGCAAAGCAATCAATGTTGTTAATAAGAAATTGGATGAGTTTTTTCCTGATCTTGGGGGTTAATCCCGTTCCCAGGTATACCTTTTGATCTGGAAGATGCTCGATCAAGACGGCTTGTTCGAGTTCTTCGACCGTCGATTTTGTTGCATCCGACTCCTTTGGGGGAACGAAGGTTCGAGGAGTGAGGAAGTCTTCTTCGTCGTCCTCGTTTGAATGCTCGCAGACTACCTGTTGTTCGGGGGTTAGCCTGTTTTCTGAATTATCCAGGACGGGGAGAGTTGATGTCGGTGCTATGTCGTGTACCGCGAACATCTCCTTTGCCGCATGCTGCTCTCCATACACCATTTTTACACCATCCTTTTTTGGGAACTTCATCATCTGATGAAGAGTCGATGGTACCATCCTCATGTTGTGTATCCACGGCCTTCCAAGCAAGGGATTGTACCTCATTTCGCTTTCGACGACATGGAACTTGTTTGTCCTGAACTGTACCAGACACGTTGATTGGGAGGATGATTTCCCCTTTTGTTGTCTCGCTTGTCATGTTGAATCCATTGAGGACTCGAGAGGTGGGTATTATCCGATTGAGCAGTCCGAGCTGGTTCACCACCTTCGACCTGATTATGTTGGCCGAGCTACCTGGATCCACGAGCACATGTTTAATTCGAACATTATTTAAAAGAAAAGAAATTACCAGTGTATCATTATATGGTTGGGACAAGGCCTTGATATCTTCTTCTCTGAATACAAGAGCATCCTCGGGTATATAACTCTGAGTTTGCCTTTCCGCTACGATGGATACCTTGGCCCATTTGAACTTGGGTCCCTGTGGGACGTCAGTTCCACCGATGGTCATGTGAATGATGTGCTGAGGTTCTTCTGGTTTATTCTTTCTGTTCGCCTCTCTTTCTCGAAAGTGGTTATTGGCTCGATTGCTGAGGAATTCTTGGAGGTTCCCTTCGTTGATCAGTCGGGCCACCTTCTCCCGAAGCTGCCTACAATCCTCGGACCTATAACAGAGAATTCCATGGGATTAGCACATTAAGTTGGGGTTCCTTCGAGAAGGATCTGGCTGTGCGGGCTTTGGCCATCTGGTATCCCCGATTTTACCCATAGTTGATACGATGTCTGAGACATCGATGTTGAAGTTGCATTCCGACAATCGGGATGCCTCTGTTGGCCTCGAATGCCTGTCAAACCCGGTCTTGCTCATGAGTGCCCGAAAATTTTTCCCTCGATCCATTCCTCGATCATTTTGAGGTATATTCCGCCTCGAAGTCTCTCTTCGATCTTTGACGTATGGTTGATACCTTTCTTGGCTTGATTTTGACTCCCTTTCTGTAGACCTTGACTCTTTTTCTAGGAGCCTTCTTGGATATACTAAGCCAGAGGGATCTCCTAATTGATCGTCCTCGACCCTGATCTTTGATTGATATATTTTGTGTACATCGGCCCAAACCACGGCGGGATATTTGACCAAGTTCTGCTTTAGCTGCTTCGAAGCTAACGAGTTTCGCTCGTTCAGGCCCTGAGTGAAGGCCTGCACTGCCCAGTCATCGGAGACCGGTGGTAATTCCATTCGCTCCATCTGAAAGCGAGATACGAACTCCCTTAGCATCTCGTTTTCTCTTTGTTTTCTTTTGAAGACATTGGACTTCCTCGTAGCAACCTTGATGGCACCGGCATGTTCCTTTACAAAAGAATCTGCCAACATGGCGAACGAACCCATTGAGTTCGGGGGTAGGTTATGATACCACATCATGTCCCCCTTTGATAGTGTTTCTCCAAACTTTTTCAACAAGACAGATTCAGTCTCGTCATCCTTCAGGTCATTTCACTTTACTGCAGAAGTGTAAGCAGTAATGTGCTCATTGGGGTCCGTGGTCCCGTTATACTTCTGAATATCGGGCATTCTAAATTTATTCGGGATGGGCTTCGGAGCTGCACTCGATGGGAATGGTTTCTGCACGAACATATTTGAATCTACACCCTTTAAAATCGGGAGTGCGCCTGGGATCTGATCGACCCTCGAGTTATAGGTCTCCACCTTTTTATCGTTAGCCTCTATCTTCTTTTCTTCTGATTCAATCCTTTTAGTAAGGTCCTCAATCATCTTCATGTTAGCGCGGTCTTCTGCTGACCCGTTGTTGCTCGATCTCTCTGGTGTCTACCTGACTCGAGGAACCGTTTCCGGTGCTGATGTGCTTGGAGTTTTTATTTGACTCTACAGTTGAGCAATATCTACTTGATGTGCTTGTAGCATCTCAAAAATGATTTGTAGGTTAACTTCTCTTTCTTCTCGAGCTGGATTTTTCTGCACTTCGTGTTGGTCACCTTCGTGCACACTTTCATTGGTATCAAAGCCTACATCGATATGCACAGCATTGCGAGAGGCCATATTGACGGGGAGTGGCGCTGGTACTACCCCAGGATTTTGCGGTGGTACACCGGTGATTGGGGTCGCTGCACTGTTCTCTCCATGGGCCTCAAGGCCATTGTTCTCATGTGCGTTCACTGAGTTAGACATTTTTTACCTGAAATCGAAGATTCTTGGACAAGAAAAAGTGTGAAGAATAACTTGTGTTTTCAGAAAGCTAGCACTAAAACAATCATTATTATTTTTAGCCCCACGGTGGGCGCCAAACTTTTTACCTTGAAAACGATATTGACAATTATATTTGATTTGTGGTTCTAAAAATACGTGATTTATCTTAATACTAGTTATTATATAGAAAATGCTAAGTATGATCCAGAAGAGTAATATATGCAAACCAAAATAGACACAAGGCTGGGCCTCGAGCTCACTGAAACTGGACTTCGAGGTCGAAACGCTTAGTAATGAGCAGTTAATAGAGAAACAATAATATTGGGGGTCTCGGGGATAGCCTTTTGTGGCCAATAACGAGCAATAAATAAAGAACAATTAGTGAACACAATAAATGGGAAGCAATAAATCAGTGGAACAATTGTTGAGCACACTTAGATAAGAAAAGCAGAGAATATTCTGTAGTATTCAATATCCATTATTCTTTTCTACAAAATGACAGAGGTCCCCTTTATATAGGAGGGAAGAATCCCAACATAGTACATGTCTAATCATGACAAGAAAAAGCTACTGGTACAGCTGTATAGTGGCTCAGTACGGACTCGTACTATTCTTGCAGAGCTTGTCAGCTCTAACCACGTGCCCTTGGGAATTTTTCGTCTTTCCATGACGGTCGTCGATTTTCATACTGCCTCGAGGTATGATGAGATGAGTCCCCGATATACTTTCTCGAGGCATGCGCCTCGAGGTCAAACTTCATTTTCTACTTTGCCTCCTCGAGGTCGGGCTTGGCGTACTTCGGAGACCTCGATATTGGAGTCCCCAATATCGACTGTATACACATATCAACTTTGATATATTAAAATTAAACGATAGAGTAGTAATATGTTATAATTAATCAACTGTATCGAAAGTAAACAAAGGATTTATTCTGTATATATACTAAACTCTTATGTCTTTTTCATCCAATATGAGGGCTGCATGGCGAATTGGTAACACGTTGTTTTGCCAAATTTAGTGATCCTATTTAGTGACGACCTTAATTTTGAGTTGTAATTGAACTCAACACTGAGTCGTATGAATGCTAATCGAAAAATGCATCTCAACTGATTAGACAAGAATTAACATATGAATTAATCTTTATGTCGTGGACTTGATGAGTGGATCTCCTATTAAAGAACTTTATGAAAAATTGACATTTCTTCAATTAAGTTTGTTTACCCTTAATATTGGATAACAATTAAATTTATATTTTGGCTTTAAGGATATGTGATTTCACTCAACACCAATAGATAAATATGAAGATGAATGACATAATAAAATTATAAGTAAAGCAAACTAGTGTTCGAACAGAACTCAGCCCTCAAGTCGAAGTACTCTTGAACTGATAGATGCAAGAACAGTTAGAAAATAGGACAAGCTGATGAACAACAATATAAGCGAGAAAGAAAGAATTATGCTGCTTTGATCTCTGTGAACAATTATCTCTTACAAATGATTAGAACTCCTCTTTATATAGTAGATGAATTCTACTTATGCTACAACTCTGATCACATAAGGAAATCCCATGATTAGCTGATTAACCGTTTCTGATTTTATCCGTTTTGAGATTCATGCTATGATCTTCGACCAATCACGGATATCTCGTCTTTCCGTTATTGTTCTATCTTCGATCATTCTCGATATCTGTCTCGTTTGGCTCCGATTGCTACTAGTCTTGATCATGACAGGTACCTCGATTCTGCACTTGGTATCTTACACTTATGTCTTGGTCTATTCCATTATGAAACTGTCCTTCGATGCAAATTACCAGGCCCGATCAAACAGTACAATCGGGTGGGCTCGGTTTTAACTGTATACAGATAGTCACCTCGTTTCTTAGAATGTAACGACAAGAAACGAATTGAGCCTTCAATTTTTTACCTCGGCCTGTAGTGATGTCATCCTTAAGACGTAAGCGGCGGAAGTGACCAAAACATCTCGTCGGTAAAGTTCCCCAAATCCTCAACGCGCGTCAGTTGGAGGTCGGCCACTAGGGCTGTTGAAACGTCGCCGTGAATCTCATAAATAGGCCTTCTCTTCATTGATTCAAGTTTTACTTTGACTTTCTTCTAATCTCCAAAGTGTTTACCTCTCCCAAGTTCTTTCTTTCTACAAACCTTCAAGCTTCATTGTTAATCTTTTCTCTAACTCCGAGTTTTATCTTCTTCTTTCTTTTTCAAGCTGTAACGAAAATGGCAAAAATATCCAAAACAGTTCCCCAAAAGAAAAAAAGCTTCTTTTTCACAACCGGCCAGTGACAAAACGCTGGTGGATCCGCGCCTTGAAGAGTGCGTTCTCGGAGAGTGTGCCCTTAATTCTGACTTTAAGATCGAGAAAGCTTCCTAGTTTCCTAGTCGATGCAAGCCTATGTCGAGGTATATTTTCTCGATAACTGAGGGGTACCTCGAGCAGGTGAAGATAGACTACAGCCGGGGGAATAAAGAGGTGGTGATTACAACCCCCAAAGAAAATATCACCACCCACGTGGAAGGGTTTCTCAGTGTTTAAACTTACCCTTTCACACTGGGCCCCTTCGACCCCATCATCATCGACTTCTGCCGTCAGTACCAAATAACCTTAGGCCAAATCCATCCCTCTTTTTGGCGAATAGTTATCATGACCCTCGACCACCTCATTAGGTTGTACAGCCCCCGCATCTATCGAGGGTTGATTAAACTTTAGTGTGGAGCAACCAAGGTGTTGGTTCTCGAGCATCAACAAAGACAAAGATCGAGGTTGGATGGGTAGGTTGGTTCGAGTGAAGACTTCTGACCTCATCCCAGCAGAGAAGATGCCATTTCCTAAGAAATGGAACATGAAGAGTAAGTATTATTTCACTGTTAGCTTCCATGCATTATTTTTTTCCTCTACTTTTTCTCATTAATGTCTTCTTTCATGATGTAGCGGTTGCTTGGATGCCCTGTGCCATCCCCGACCTCGAGAGCTGGGTTCGGAAAGGCCTCGACCTCCTCGTATGCCGAGCGCTGTTGGCGCGACTTAGCAAAAGGCTGATGGGAGGCCAAAAATCATGGTAAACTCCCCTTTCTCATATATGATAATTTGGTCATGATATTTTTTTTATACGTATTTGATTTTCTTTTGTGTAGTCCTGGGCAAAGATGAGGACATGAGGCCTCCGAATGGCAAGAAAGAGACTTCGGCCTCGGTTCTGAAATCGGTGAAGGAAAATAATAAGAAGAGGGCCTCGGCATCCGGGGTCCCAAAGCTTAGAAAAAGAACTATCTGAAAGTCGAAAACAGATATTGTTTCCCTCCCTGTTGATGCACTTCAGCGGATAAAGGAGGAAGAAGAACAAGAAGAAGAAGACAACTCCATTCTGGTGGCCCGAGTGAAAAAGACCATCAAGGCCCCAAAGGCCGCCGAATCGGTGGTGGCTGCTGAAATCCCGCCTCGAGCTGAAGGGGTCTTGGAGAAGGACTCGGGTGAAGTCCCCGAGTCATCGAATATCGAGGCTACTCCCCACCGAAATGAACAAGCGGTGGGTAGATCTGAAAGTACCTGCCCTGAGGCCCGTCAAACTGAAGAGAGCGTCCCAAGTGATTCACTTGGGGTAATAGTAATCGAAGACTCGCCTACTCTTCCAGCCTTTTTTGAAGAGGCGATCCGGGATGCTCAGCTTTGAAGGAGCCCGAGGTAGGCAGAGTCCCCGGAGGAAAGGATACCTTCCGAGATTGCTTTTCCGGGGTCGAAGATGCTTCCGACCTGAATGATGCATCTAGCCTCTTCGAAGAGGCTTAACGAATTCTGAACCAGGTAAATCTTAATTACTTTATTGGCATTGTATTCCTCCATCTTCTGTCTAACTCCTTTCCTTTCCATACAGGCTTTTTCCAAGTCCTGGGCTAAACTGAGCTTATGTGAAGCCGACCTCCAAAGGCTTTTGGAGGAAGAGAATTCCCTCAAGCTTCTTTGCGGGAAAAAGATGAGGAGATAAAAGACATTCGAGCCGAATTGGCTAAAGCTCACAAGGAGCAGACCGATCTGATCGAGCAAGTAATAATACTCTTAAAAGCTCGTGGGCTTGATTTGGGAACAACGACTAACATTTCAATCTCACAGTTGCAGCAGAAGATTGAGAGGATTGAGCAAATCCGTGAGGAGGTCGATCAGGTGAAGGCCTGGAGTCCTACGGGTGGAAAGAAGGCATGGACCGCCTTGCTGCAGAAAAAGAAACTGCTCAAGCCCAATTGTCATCGGCCGAAATCCAGCTTCGAGGCATGAAGGAGAAAAGCTCGGATCAGGCAGGGAAGATAGAGGAGGTCGAGGCTCGGTTGACTTCCGAACTCGCAAAGGAAAAATCTGAGGCTGGGAAGGAAAAGGAAAAGTCTGAGGTATCCGTGACCATCTATTGGGCCGATGCTGAAGCCGCTCAAGTTCAAGCGAGAGAGGCCACCCAGATTGCTCAAACTCGTGCATATTGGACTGCCGAACTCTCCAAATGCCAATCTTGGAGAGAAACCCTCGAGGAGATCCACGCTCGAGATTTCGATCTTGTCGAAGAGATAGCAAAGGCAAAAGAGCATGAAGTCGATGTTAGAGTGGTGGCCACTTATGATGACGAAGACGACGATAATGATGGCAGCAAGAGTGGGTTCGAAATGGGGAGGACCCCGATGAAGGAGTTGCCACTGAGAATAGTTAGGAGCCTTTGTAATTTTTTTTCTTTTATGTAGGACCTCGATTGGTCCTTTGTAAATATCTTCACATGTATAAAACTTTTCCTTTTTGATTTTTACCTCGACTTTATACTTGTGATTCGCTTTATGCCTTATGAAAATTTTGATATACTTCATGCCTTGTGAAATTTTTTTTCGTAAATTCGAAGCTTAGGAAATTTGGTCAAATCTAGACTAATGTAGTCTTTGTAGTCGAGTGAGTACTTGCTCTAACACGAAGTAAGAAGACCCTTAGGTTTTAGTTGAGTGAGGATGAATTCTCGAACTCGAAAAATATAACGGCACTTAGGCTCTTGAATTGGGTCGATATGGCCTCAAGAGAGTGGCTTTTTCCCTTTTCGTCTTAAAAAGTTTAATCATATAAAAAATTTTCATGCCTTAGCACGAAGTAAGTCTGTACCCATTGGGTATTTTCAGGGTTTAGTGTTATCGAAACCCTTTAATTTTTTGTGCCTTGGCACAATTTTTTTCAGTACTAAAATTTTTGAAGGTTCGAACAGTTCGATACCCCTAAGGTTTTTCGAGGGATGACGTTGTCGAAACCCTTTGGTTATTTTGCCGAGGGTAGCCTTTTTAAACGGTTTATAAAAGTATTCGAAGGCCTGTTTTCATTACGGAATTCGGACGTCTCTGAACTGTGTTAGTTTGGATGTAGCCTTAGGATTTGCCTCTTGGGCTTGTTTTCCCAATTATACCTCGAAGTTGTTCGAAGCGTCAGTCCCCGAGTGGGGTGGAATTGGCCTATAAAATCGAGGATTTCCTTTTTAAGGTCTTACGGTCTCGATGTTTAATAATTCGAGCATGTCAATTTTTGGACGGCAGTCCCCGAGTATGGGGTTAATTGTTCGAGCTTTAGTTGTGATCGACCCTTGAGCCAGTTTCCGCAATAGATCATAAGTATGCAATTATCTAGTAGAAATTTCACTAAGGCATGGAACATCTGGTAAGTAAAAAATACTTCTTTCAATAGATCATACATGATTACATGCTTTGCCACTAGGGCTCGAGTAATCTACATGGACACGGTTCATTCGACCGTTTGGCCTTTACAAAATTTTCCTATCGAAACCCTGTTGACACAAAGTATTTTCCTCAAAATCGTCCAAGGGTGATGCCCCCAGTATTCGAGGTTTATTGTAAAGAAGCCTTGGATACTATTGAATTGCTCTAAGTTAGCATGAACAATGGTTGCCTCATTACAAAACCTTGCCGGAAAAAGCCATTTGGGACAAAAATCGATCGAAGGGAAAAAAAGTGCAACGCGTGTTTTCAGACCTAAGGACTTCGTGTTTGGAGAAAACTTCGATGTCTTCGATCGAACACCTGCAACAAGTTAGTATGGAACATAAACGAGAACGGAGAAAGTCATACCTTAGCAATAATATCGCTTGAGGAGTGATATGTTCCAATTACTTGACAATTATTCGCCGTTCATCGTGCCAAGTTTGTAGGATCCCTTTCCGATGATGTCGAGGACCTGATATGGTACTTCCCAATTTTGACAGAGTTTTCCTTTGTTTGGGTCTCAAGTATTGAGGATGACTTTTCTCAGGACTAAGTCCCCGATTCTAAAGTGTCAAAGATTGTCTCTTTGGTTGTAGTACCTTTCGATGCTCTGCTTTTGTGCGGCCATTCGGACGAGGGCGGGTTTTCATTTTTTATCTAGTAACTTGAGGCTCGTATCTATAGCCTCGTGATTTGACTCTTCCGTTGTGTATCAAAACTTGATTCTAGGTTCCCCGACCTCAACCGGGATCAGAGCTTCGGCGCCATATACTAAGGAGAATGGTGTTGCCTCCGTACTGGATTTTGACATTGTTCGATACACCCAAGGACTTCGGGCAATATTTCTCTCCATTTTACCTTAGTGTTGTTCAATATTTTCTTTAGATTCTTACTGATGGTGTTGTTTGTTGATTCGTCCTATCCGTTCCCACTAGGATGATACAGCATAGAAAAGATCCTTTTTATTTTGTGATATTCGAGAAACTTTTTTGTTTTGCTGCCGATGAATTGTTTTCCATTGTCGTATACGATCTCTGTAGGAATCCGGAATCGACATATAATGTGGTCCCAGATTAAGTCTATAACTTCTTTTTCTCTGACTTTCTCGAAAGCATGTGCTTCAACCCACTTAGAGAAATAGTCAGTCATAAATAAAATGAATTTAGCTTTACTTGGGGCTGATGGAAGAGGGCCGAAAATATCCATTCCCCATTTCATGAACGACAATGGGGATAGGGCTCAATGAAGTCGCTCTCCGGGTTGGCATATCATCGGCGCATATATTTGGCACTTGTTGCACTTTCAAACGAATTCCTCAGTATCTTTTTCCATATTGGCCCAATAGTATCCCGCTCTGATGACTTTGTGAACCAGTGATTCGGCACCGGAATGATTTTCGCAAGTACCCTCGTGAATTTCTCGTAGGACGTAGTTGGTGTCTCCCGGACCCAAACATATTGCTAATGGTCCATCGAACGTTCTTCTGTATAGTGTTCCATCTTCGACCAATGTGAATCGTGCAGCCTTTGTTCGTAGAGTCCTCGATTCCTTAGGGTCCGATGGGAACTTCCCGTTTTTAGGTACTCGATATATTTATTCCACCAATCCTAGGTTAGGCTTGTGGAGTTTATTTCGGTGTGGCCTTCTTTGATTACTGACTTTGAAAGTTGTATGACGGTACCCGAGCTAATTTCGTCGTCTTTGAATGATGACCCCAAATTTACAAGGGCGTCGGCCTCACTGTTCTATTCTCGAGGTACATGTTGTAGGGTCCATTCTTTAAACTGATGTAGTGTTACCTATAGTTTGTCCAAATACCTCTTTATTTGATCTTCTCGAACCTCGAAGGTTCTATTGACTTGGTTTACCACAAGGAGGGAGTCACATTTGGCCTCGATGACCTCTGCTCCCAAGATTTTAGCCAGGTCGAGACCTACAATCACGGCCTCATACTCGACCTCATTGTTAGTCAACTTAGAAGTCTTGATAGATTGTCTAATTGTATTGCTTGTGGGCGGCTTCAAAATGATGCCTAGCCCGGACCCCTTAACGTTCGAAGCATCATCTGTGAAAAGGGTCCACACCCCCGAAGATGTACCCGTTTTTAACAACAATTCCTTTTCGACCTCGGGTACGAGGGCTGGCGTGAAGTCGGCAACAAAATCTGCTAAGATTTGAGACTTGATGGCCATTCAGGGTTGATACTCGATATCATACCCACTGATTTTGACGGCCCACTTGGACAATCGGCCCGAGAGTTCGGGCTTATACAAAACATTACGAAGAGGATAAGTGGTCACCACGCAAATTAGGTGACACTGAAAATATGGTTTTAATTTCCTAGAGGCGCTTATTAGAGCACGCGCTAATTTTTTCTAAGTGCGGGTACCGGGTCTCGGCCTCACCTAAAGTTTGACTAACATAGTAAATGGGAAATTACGTACCTTTCTCCTCCCGAACTAGGACCCCACTTAACGCGAATTCCAAGACTGCTAAGTATAAGTAGAGTTGCTCGTCCTCTTTGGAGTATGAAGTAGTGTTGGACTCGAGAGGTACCGCTCTAATTCTTCTGATGCCTGTTGGCATTTTGGGGTCCAAGAAAAATTGTTCTTCTTTTTTAGCAGTGAAAAGAACCTGTGACTTCGATCTGAAGACCTTGAAATAAACTGGCCTAAGGCGGCTATCCGCCCTGTTAATATTTGTACGACCTTAACATTGTCTATGACTGTGATGTCTTCGATTGCCTTGATTTTATCAGGGTTTATTTCGATCTCTCGATTTGACACCATAAAACCGAGGAACTTGCCCGAATCGACCCTGAATGCACACTTCTCCGGATTAAGCTTCATGTATATTTTCTCAATATATTTAAGGTTTCCCACAAATGTGTTAAATGGTCCTCTGCGCGCAGGGAATTAACTAGCATATCGTCAATATAGACCTCCACGATTTACCTATTTGTTCTTCAAACATTCGGTTCACTAGGCGTTGGTAAGTAGCACCAGTATTTTTTTAGTCCAAACAACATTACATTATAACAGTAGGTGCCGTACTTAGTGATGAACGAAGTCTTTTCCTGGTCCTCCGGGTTCATTTGTATTTGATTGTACCCGGAATAGACGTCGAGAAAACTAAGGATCTCGTGGACGGCCGTGACATCGATCATGCGATCGATATTCGGCAGGGGAAAAGAGTCTTTGGGACATGCTTTGTTTAAATCTTTATAATCTACACACATTCTAAGTTTGTTACTTTTTTAGGGACAACAACTATGTTTGCTAACCATTCAGGATATTTTATTTCCCGAATGGATCCTACTTTGAGAAGTTTGGTTTCCTCGTCCTTGATGAATGCATGTTTTACCTCAAACTTCAGATCCAGGCTCAATCGATGTGTTGTGATCTCCGGTGGGATCCCTATCATATCTAAGTGGGACCAAGAAAAACAATCCATATTATCGATAAGAAATTTAATGAGTTTTTTCCTGAGTTCGGGGGTTAACCCTGTAACCAGGTATACCTTTCGATCAGGTAGGTATTCGATTAGTATGACCTGTTCCAACTCTTCGACTGTTGATTTGGTGGCATTGGAATCCTCGGGAATACTGAAGGCTCAAGGGATCTAATAGTCGTCGTCTTCATCCGTTCCCTACTTCTCCAATTGAGCTGAGGCTGGTGGCTGTGGTTGATATTAGCCTCTTGTTTTCCTTTGGTCCCCGATCCCTTTTTTGACGAAAGCACAGATACCGGTATTACCTCATCGACCGCGAACATTTATTTTGCAACGTGTTGTTCCCCGTATATTGTTTTCACTCCATCCGGCATTGGGAATTTCAGCATTTGGTGAAGAGTTAAAGGGACTGCCCTCAGGGCGTTATATCTCATATCGCCCTCGATTACATGGAACATGGTTTCTTTAATAGTCCAAGCTACGTTTACCGGTAAAATGATTTCATTTTTAGTTGTTTCGCTGGCCATGTTGAAACCATTGAGGACCCGAGTTACGGGTACAATTTGATCTTGTAGGTCGAGCTGCTCCACAACCCTCGATCCAATAATATTGGTCGAGCTCCCTGGATCAATTAAAACATGTTTAACCTAAATTTTATTCATAAGGATAGAAATTACCAAAGCATCATTATAGGGTTGAGAGGTCCCTTCTACTTCCTCATTGTTGAATGATACGTGCCTTCTGGCATATAATCATGGGTCCGTTTTTCCCTAGTAATGGATACTTCATTGCGTTTGAACACGAGCCCTTATGGAATATCGACCCCACCAACGATCATATGAATCACGTGTTGTGGTTCTTCCTGCTCGTTTTTCCTCTTGGCGTCCCTGCCTGTGAAATGGTTCTTAACTCGATCACTCAAGAACTCTCGAAGGTGGCCCTCGTTGAATAGACGGGCTACCTCCTCCCTCAGTTGTCTGCAGTCTTCGATTATGTGGACATGGGTACCATGGTTTTTGCATATTTGTTTGGGGTTTCTTTGGGAATGACCGGTTTGTAGGGGTCTGGGCCATCTAGTATCTTTGATTCTCCCAATGGCTGACACAATACCTGATGCGTCGACCCTGAATTTGTACCCCGATAATCATGGTGCCCCTGTGGGATCGGCATTCTTATTGAAATCACTTTTGCTCATGATTCCTCGAGAGCTCTGTCCTCGGTCGCTCCTTCGATCGTTTGGGATGTGATTTCATCCTAGGCCACTGTTTCTTCGATCTGCGTTGTATGGTTGATATCTGTCTCTGTTCGACCGAGGTTCTTTGTTGATATCTTGCTCATGATTCCTCGAGAGCTCTGTCCTCGGTCGCTCCTTCGATCGTTTGGGATGTGATTTCATCCTAGGCCACTGTTTCTTCGATCTGCGTTGTATGGTTGATATCTGTCTCTGTTCGACCGAGGTTCTTTGTTGATATCCCTCTGATTTCTGCCGACGGTCTTGTTCGGATAAACGGAATCGGAAGGGGTCCCCAATTGATCATCTTCGACCCTGATCTTTGACTGGATATTCAATTAAATTCTGCTTCAGTTGACGTGATGCCACCAAACTTCGTTCGTTCAAACCTTGAGTGAAGGCTTGAACAACCCAATCATCTGTCATCGGTGGTCGTTCCATGCGTTCCATCTGGAACCGAGATACGAACTCCCTCAATATTTCGTTGTCTTTTTGTTTCACCTTGAAGAGGTCTGACTTCCTAGTCGCAACCTTTATTGCTCCGACATGTGCCTTCACGAAAGAGTCTGCAAGCATGGCGAAGGAATCGATGGAACTAGGTGGTAGATTGTGATACCAAATCATTTCGCCCTTCGATAGAGTTTCTCCAAATTTCTTCAGTAGAACAGATTCGATCTCATCATCTTCTAAATCATTTCCTTTTGTAGCACATGTATAGGAGGTGACATGCTCATTAGGATCAGTGGTCCCATTGTACTTAGGGATTTCAGGCACGCAGAATTTCTTCTGAATGGGCTTCGGAGCCGCACTTGGGGGGGGGGGGACGGCTTCTGCACAAACTTTTTTGAGTCCATACCTTTTAAAATCGGTGGCGCCCCCGGTATTTGGTCAACCCAGGAATTGTATGTCTCTACTTTCTTATCATTTGCATCGATTTTCTTTTCTCCCGATTCAATTCGTTTAGTGAGCTCCTCGAGCATCTTCATAATGGCAGGGTCAGTCCTCGATTTGTTAGCATTCAATCTTTCCAGTACTAGCTCGGTCTAGTGGAAAACTTCTGGTTCGGCGTTCGATGTTGTTTTGTAGTTGAGCTATAGCGGCTTGTTGAGCCTGTAGCATTTTGAATATCAATTGGAGGCTGACTCCACCATATCCTTTGCCATCGTCCCTCGACCACCAGATCGACCTTCCCTGCGTACGGTTCCTTCGGGATTAGCGCCCAAATTTGCATTTCGGGCGACATGTGAACTGACGTCGACGGGATTGGCTATTGCTGCTCCCTCAAGATCAGCCTGAGGAACCTCGACCCCTGGGGCGGTCATATTTTCATTTTCCCCATGAAATCCGAGGCTGTTGTCACCATGTGTGGGTGATGTTTGTGAGTTTGACATGTTTTATCCTGAAAATAAAAACACTTACAAGAACAAGCATAAAGTGTGTGTTACCGGAATCAGTATTAGGCAATCACTATTATCCTTAGCCCCACGGTGGGCGCCAAACTGTTTACCCTTAAAATTGGATAATAATTAAATTTATATTGTGATTTTAAGGATATGTGATTTTACTCAACACCAATTGATAAATACAAAGATAAATGGCATAATTAAATTATAAGTAAAGCAAACCAGTGTTCGAACAGAACTCAGCCCTCGAGGCTAAGTACTCTTGAACTGATAGATGCAAGAATAGTTAGAAAATAGAACAAGCTGATGAACAACATTGTAAGCGAGAAAGAGATAATTATGTTGCTTTGATCTCTGTGAATAATGATCTCTTACAAATGATTAAAACTTCTCTTTATATAGTAGAGGAATTCTACTTATGGTACAACTCTAATCACATAAGGAAATTCCATGATTAACTGATTAATCGTTTCTGATTTGATCCGTTCCGAGATTCACGCCATGATCTTCGACCAATCATGGATATCTCGCCTTTCCGTTCTTGTGCTATCTCCGATCATTCTCGATATCTGTCTCGTTTGGCTCCGATTTCTACTAGCGTCGATCATGACAGGTACCTCGATTCCACACTTGGTATCTTACCCTCATGTCTTGGTCTGTTCCATTATGAAACTGTTCTCCGATACAAATTACCAGTCCCTATCAAATAGTACAATCAGGTGGGCCCGGTTTTAACTGTATACAAAGTTCACAGTAGAAAACCTTTTTCTACTTGATTTTGGTATGTCAAATCTTTATAAGGAGAACTGGTTATATTTTTAGTTGATTTTTTCAATACTCTAATTTTTACAAAAGTAGTTAAGACTTAAGAGACTCAAGAGTTGTCTAGAACTCTGCAGCAAATTAAAGATTCCTAATCAAGTGGGATGCATAGCTTTAAGAGAAAGAGGAAAAGGAATAAGAGTTAGGGGCTGAGTGATGCAGATTCTCGAGACATAGAGGACGTAGGGCTTTCAATCCAAATAAACATGTTTCTAAGACGAACCTTTTTAAAAAGTCTAAAGGATTGTGTTTCATTGTTTATTAAGAGTAGGACGTCGCGTTATTGTTTGCACTTTGAGAAATCTATTCTAAACTTAGCGTCTGCCATAGCTTACGTTGGTCCTTTTCTCTTTCACATCCAAAATTGTAGTCTCTTATTTTATCTTTCAACAACAATAATAAATCTAATAAAATTTTACAAGTGAGGTCTCGAAAGAATAGTGTGAGCGCAGAAGTTACTCCCACCTTGTGAAGATAGAGAAATTGTTTCCAATAGACTCTTGGCTCAGCAAAAGCATAATCATAGTGTTATTGAAAAGAGATACAGTAATGAAGAAGTCATGAAGAAGAAGAAGTAGAAGATGCAAGAACAACAATAACAAGATAATAGAAGCAAAAGAAATAACCGATAATATTAAAAATCTAAGTACAAGAAAATACGAGAATAATATTATTAATACTGCAGATAAGGAAAAGAAATACGCTCGACTATCTACTAACATTCTATCCTAATTCTCGATCTCCATACTTCCTATCAAGGGTCGTGTCCTCGGTAAGCTACATATGTGTCATGTCCTGCCTTATCACTTCCCATAATACTTCTTTGGACTGCTCAAACCTGTTATGTCAAACCTCTTATACCTTCTCGCTGGGCATTTGGGCATCTCTTCTTCACATGCGCAAACCATTTTAGCCTCGCTTTCCGCATCTTATCCACCACGAAGGTCACTCTAACCTTGTCCCTTATATCTTTATTCATAATCTTATCTCTTCTAGTATGTCCACACATCCATCTCAGTATTGTATCCTTATTCTACTACTTTCATCTTCTGGACATATAGTTCTTGACTGGCCAAGCCCCATATAACATAATCGACCTAACAACCACTCTATAGAATTTACCTTTAAGTCATGGTGGCATATTCTTATCACACAAGATACTAGATGCAAGCCTCTACTTCATCCATCTTACTCGAATATGATGTGTGACGTCTTCCTCGATTTTTTCATTACCGTGGATTATTGACCCAAGATACTTGAAACTTCCTCTCTTCGGGATAACTTGTGTATCAAGCATCACTTCCACACCAACTTCATGAGTTACATCACTCAACTTGAAACTCTTAGACTCCAAGGTCTGTCTCCAACCCTCCAGTCTAGTATTAACACCACCTTATGTCTCGTCAATCACCACTAAAACTTGGAATTATCTACGAACTTTATCGCTAATCTATTTCTAAATCGCTTATAGCTAATAGAATATTTTGATATTCTATATTTAATCTGTCGCTAAGCAGGATTAGGAACAAGTTTTGGTATTTAGCTACAAAATTTCTTCGTTGCCAATTCCTTTTTTTAGTAGTTAATTAGTATAATGCCACCAACAAATAACATTCACCATGGAATCCCCCTTGAATTTTTCACATCAATTCATCTATTACCATGGAAAATAAAAATGGGTTAAGAGTTTATCCTTGGTGCAACCCTGTAGCTACTAGAAAGTAAACCAAGTTCCCTCCCGTTGTCCTTACTCGGGTCTTGACTCCATCGTACATGCCCTTGATCACTCTTGTATATGCTATAGGTACACCTTTAGTCTTCAAACATTTCTGTAGAGTCTCTATGACGACTTTATCGTATGCATTTTCTAGGTCAATAAACACCATATACAAGTCTATTTTCCCCTTATACTGCTCTATCAGTATCCTCAGAAGGTAAATGGATTCCGTAGTTGATTGTCCTGACATAAATTCGAAAATAGACACACTCCTTTTACCCTCCTATATCTCCATTATCCTCTCTCAAATTTGCATAGTATGTCTTAATAGCTTAATACCCCTATAATTGTTACAATTTTGAATATCGCATTTGTTCTTATATAATGGAACTATTGTACGCCACCTCTATTCTTCATGCATCTTCACCGTCCTAAAAATAATATTAAATAGCCTAGTATCCACTCCAAACCTACCATGCCGCGCTCTTCCAGAATTCTATTGAAATCTCGTTCGGTCCGGTTGCTCTTCCTCTGCTCATATTGTGCATAGCCCTTTCAATCTCCACAATATTTATATTCTTGCAATACTTAAAAATCCTGGTGACTTTCATAGTGTTGCAATTCACCCAACACAATCGGCATGTCCCCCTCTTTTTTTAAGAGTTTATGGAAGCATGTCTACCATCTTCGTCTAATGTGTGCCTCTTCTATGAATACTTTGCCTTCCAGATCTTTGATGCATTTCACTTGGTCCATATCTCGGATCCTCCTTTCTCTCACGTTGGCTAGCTTGTACAACTTTCCATCTCTGCCTTTGTCCTCAAGTTTTGCATATACGCGTTTTTACGCTGCCATTTTCGCCGTCGTAAATGCTAACTTAGCATCCTTCTTCACTGTCATATACCTCTCGCTATTCGTCCTCTCATCCTCCTCGTCTTTGCTATCCACTAACTTCGCATAAGAAACCTTCTTGGATTTTAATTTTCTTTGGATATCATCATTCCACCACCAATCTCCTCGATATTCACTTGAGTTGCCCCTCAAGACTCCCAACACCTATTTAGTTGCCTCCCTAATGCATCTAGCTATCTTATCTCACATGTTGTTTGCATTATTGCTACTCCCCCAAGACCCCAATGCTAACAACTTCCCATTTCCTAACCCCTGGCCATAGTCAAGCCCCCCTCTCCCCCCCTCCCCACACACCTCATTTGATCCTTGGCCTATAGTTCAAAGCCCTCTTCTTTATCTTCCTCTTAATTTCTAAATTTATCACCAAGAGCTTATGTTGGGTGTGAGATTCACACTCGAAATAACTTTGCAATCCGTATAATAACCTCTGCCACACTTTTTAAGGAGGAAGTAATTTATCTTGAGTCTTAGCCACCGAACAACAAAAGTTATCAGAAGCTCTTCTTTCTTCGAAAAGCTCGAATTAGTTATTACTAGCTCAAAATCTTTTGCAAAATCCAAAAGCAAGGCATTTTTTTTTAATAATAACTCTTAAGTCTTGTTGTTGATTAATGTTCTTCGTGATATTTCCATCTCAAATATTTTCCAACAAATCTATCTTAAATGTAAATGATCCAAATCCAAACATCAAAAGAATAATTGGCTTTTCAATGCGGGTAAGGCTGACATACCATCAAGTGATGATTTTGAGTGCTGAAAAGTTTCAATAAAATCCAAAAGACAAGATAATGCATGTAAAACAAAGAAGTTTGGTTAACCAAGATTTGTGTACTATTCAAACTCACTAAAAAGGTGACTAAAAGTTAGAATTACGATAAAATAGTAAAAGTTGCACGGGACACCCTATTAGGTTGCCTCCATTTAATCTATATTTATTTTTAAAATTTTTTTTAACTTGTACCCACTTTTTAAATAACTTCAACTCCCTTTTCCCTCGCTGAGCTGAAGTTCACCAGTTAAGCTGAAGTTCGCCAGTTACAAAGACAAAACTTCAGCCCCGTATGCTGAAGTTCCCCATTTACAAAGACAAAAACTTCAGCTCCCCAATGTAACTGGGGGAACTTCAGCCCCGTATGCTGAAGTTTTTGTCTTTATAACTGGAAAACTTCAGCCCCGTATGCTGAAGTTCCCCATTTACAAAGACAAAAACTTCAGCTCCCCAATGTAACTGGGGGAACTTCAGCCCCGTATGCTGAAGTTTTTGTCTTTATAACTGGGGAACTTCAGCCCCGTATGCTGAAGTTTCCCATTTACAAAGACAAGAACTTCAGCTCTAGAGCTGAAGTTCCCCATTTACTAGAGCTGAAGAAGTTCGCAAGCTACTTCAGGCCCGTCTACTAGAATGCTTAAGTTTTGCGTGATTGCCTTTGCTGCTTCAGCCCCGCATGCTGAAGTTATGCGCAAAAGCGGGTACGAATGCAATATTTTTTACAAAGCGGTATAAGTTAAAACGTGATGCAAAAAGTGGGTACGGATGTAAAAGCCCCGATAAAATAAGTAAATCCCACTTACGATCTTCACTACTTTTACTGAGTAGAAATTAAGTTATATATTTTGACAAGAGGGTGTAGAGGTCGAGTATTACCATACTAAGGTATTCCGGTCTACAATAAGTAACTAATTTACTTTTGACACACTCATTAAGAAAATAGTAAATTCTATATAAAAATACCTAGTATGACTAAACTACCCTTAATTAAATATTTAATGTGAGGAGTAAGACAACATTTTAGGGATATGTATATAATGGTTAGTTTGTAAAAACAAATTGAATTCTTTCTTGATTATATAAATAGACACTTATTTTGAACCAAAATAAAAAAATAAATTGATCACTTATTGTGAACCAGAAGGAGTAGTAGGTAGGCAAGCACTGAGCATTTTTCTTCTCTATTCTAGTTTTACAAGTATTACTTACTTCTGTATTTTTTTTTTTTTTTTTGTTTCTATGAATATCTGTTATTTTGCTTCGATTATCTTATTTTGATATTGTTGTTACTGCTTCCTTTTCTATTGCGTTTACGTTATTGTTTCTCTTTTCCATGAATGTTGGTATTATGCTTTTAAGTCGAGAGTTTATCGGAAACAACCTTTTTTCCTTCACAAGGTTGGGGTAAAATCTGTATACGCATTACTTTTCTGCACCTCATTTGTGAGATTTTATTGGGTATATTATTATTATTATTATTATATTATTATTATTATTATTATTATTATTATTATTATTATTATTATTATTATTATTNTTGTTGTTGTTGTTGTTGTTGTTGTTGTTGTTGTTGTTGTTGTTGTTCTTTTTTCCAACAAATTATATCGTAATAATCTTACTTCCCGTGTACATGCCAGTTATCTTATTTGTATAATAAATGGCCTTCATTCACATATAATAAGAAGGATTTAAGTGAAAATAAACAAGTAGTAACCGAAAGATTTTTGGATTATGAGTAAATTTTAACCTGTGATAAAAAGTTAGTTAGAAATATTATTTTTATTAACTATCAATTACATAATTATCAAAAAATTTATTTGTAATTACTTAATAAATAACTTACAAATATTTTTGTATGCAGTCAATATATATAAGTTAAACTCTAAGGGATCGTTTGGTAGGGTATATAAAAATAGTGTAAAATAAGGTGTATTAGTAATGCACGGATGAGTAATGTAAACATTAGTTATGCAGATATTATTTCTTATTTACTATTTTGTGTGGTGTATTAAAATTATAATGCATTGCACCATTTTTAAGAAAAATAATTGCTTACAAAAATGTCCTTCATATTCTCTAGCTTTAAAGGACTTTAAGGACAATTCCGTCTTTAACCTACTAATGCATGTATTAATAACCTTGGTATTACTAATGTCATTGTTTTCTATGCATTACTTATACATATGATAATACCAAGAAAAATGTATAACTAATACAAAAGACTACAGCCGCCCAGAAAAAAAAATTTGTGGCTGGTGAGACTACTAGTCGAGCGCCACGAGTTACCAGGGCTCGGGGAGATTCTCATAGTAAGATTCCATCTCAGACTTCACATACCCCGCCTTTTTCAGAAGAGTTTCGAGGGGCACCAGCTCCAGCATCCGCCCCTCTACGTTCCAGCTCCTCAGCTGGATGCACCGGGCCAGGAGATGAGAGATGCTATTCAGCTATTAACCCGATTAGTAGTCGCGCAGGCTCGGTATCAGGAAGTAAGTATTGGTCATGCAGATAGGTCTGTAAGTGCGAGGGTTCGTGATATTAGTTATACATAGGTTGAATAGATGTACCAAATAAGGCACTAGTAATGCATAGACCTAATACTTGCGTTATTTTTTCTAATACCTCCGGCCAAACGACGTCGAACAAAAAAGAAAGGAAAGAAAAGAAGAGGAAAAAGCACCTAGTTATGGAAAAAGACAAAATAATTTATTAAAAGAAAATAGAAGAAGACAACATAAAATCTGAAGTAAAGAACAGTGAGAGTCAGTAGTGTTGAGAGATGGCGAAATTGTAGTAACAGTATTATCGAAGTGAAAAGAATTTGATAGAGTGATGGAGGAAGTGGGTTTTGTAAGAGCAGATCGTATAGATCTGAAGAGCATAGACGAGCAGCTACAAAGGCATTTAAGCAGAGGATGGACAATGGAGAAAGAGGAAGCAGGTAGAGAGATCCCAATTAAACATGCTTGGGAAATTGACCCTTGTAAGCTTATCATCAAAACTTTAATTGCTCGTGGCACTTTTGGTACCGTTCATCGTGGCATCTATGATACCCTTGATGTTGCTGGTAATTTCCTTTTTTTTTTGGTTTGAGGTTTCTTGGGAAAAGAGTCAAAAATAGATTGTTATGAATGAATGATATATTGATCTTGAATATTTTTATGTTCATTAAGTTATTGATCATTAATTCATTATTATCAAGTATCCACAATCCATTTTCAAGTTATAATTCAAAGTGCATAACTCAGGAGAAGCATCAGCTTAGCTAATCAAAAGTTTTTTTTTTCTCTCGTCTTAACCATAGTAAAGCTTCTTGATTGGGGAGAAGAAGGCCAGAGGTCTCAGGCTGAGGTTTCTTCTGTCAGAGCAGCTTTTACACAAGAAGTTTCTGTGTGGCACAAGCTTGATCATCCTAATGTCACAAAAGTAAGATATTCATTTTCTTGATGGTAATATCTATTACATTGAAAAATCAGCTTTTGTCATCCTGCAGATGCAAGTTTTTTGTAAAATGATGGCATGATATGCTGAGATTGCTTTAAATTCTACCTATAACCAAAATAAAATAAAATAAAAGCTTTGGATTCCAAATTTGTCAAAATTACTCTTCATTTTCTTCGCTACATACCTAACTGAAATATGAAGGAGGTCTATTGATGCTTTAACTTGGTCACAACATTATAGTGTTTGAAGTGTAAATTTGTGTTCATAGCAAATCAAAGGCACGTGACGAAATTGAAGGAATGAAATATTTCCGGTCACATTGACAAGCTGCTGTTACCCATGAATGTTTAAGGCTTTCTCATTAGAATTTGCATAAGTTCCATTTTGTCAACAGCTTTCACTTCTAGAGTCTTGTTTCAAAATTTTGAGAAAGAGCAGAAGTCTCTACTTAATTCAACATGTTGAACTTTAACGTACCCCCGGGTCCTCTGAAAAACCTTCAGTTTGTCCAAATGCGCCGTCAGTGCCTTTTTTTCTCCTTCTGAATAGTTGTGTCATGCTCTACTATCCGCTGTTTAGTTCCGATATGGATGTGCAGAAGTGGCATGTGATTCTAATTTGAGGCGTTGAAAGTCTTTTTATGGAGCATAAAGTGTTTTGAGTTGCAAGAATATTAGACATTTTAAATGGCCAAACATTTTCGCAGTTTATAGGAGCTGCAATGGGCACACCAGATCTTAACATACAGACTGAGAATGGTGTCATTGGCATTCCACGTAACCTTTGTTGTGTGGTGGTTGAATACCTTCCCGGGGGTACTCTCAAGTCTTTTCTCATCAAGAGCCATAGGAGGAAGTTGGCCTTCAAAGTTGTGGTCCAACTGGCGCTGGATCTAGCACGCGGGTGAAATTTCATAATGCTTACTCCTCTTTTATTTATATAATCGTATTTGTTAACAGCATGTGTTTGACACAAAACATGTTAAAAATCTATTCTCAGGTTAAACTATCTTCATTCTGAGAAGATTGTCCATAGGGATGTCAAAACAGAGAACATGCTTCTTGACAGGAATCGTACACTTAAGATTGCTGATTTTGGTGTTGCTCGTGTTGAAGCTTCAAATCCTAATGATATGACCGGGGAGACTGGAACCTTAGGTTACATGGCACCTGAGGTATGTGCTTGACTTATGAGACCCACCCACGTGCATCATATGTAAATATATGTTGCTTATTCCTGTCATGCTCTACAAGACAGGTTCTTAATGGCAACCCGTATAACCGGAAGTGTGACGTATATAGCTTTGGCATTTGCCTCTGGGAGATATATTGCTGTGACATGCCATATCCAGATCTGAGCTTCTCAGAAGTGACGACAGCTGTTGTCCGACAGGTAGAAATATATATATATATATATACACACATCTTTTTTCGTTGAAATGCAAAAAGAAAATCTTTAAAAGTCACAACTCTGCTTTGGATTTGCAGAATTTGAGACCGGAGATACCTCGTTGTTGCCCAAGTTCTTTGGCAAATGTAATGAAGCGGTGTTGGGATGCTAGTGCTGACAAGCGGCCAGAAATGGATGAAGTGGTGTCCATGTTGGAATCAATTGATACATCAAAGGGAGGTGGGATGATCCCTGTTGATCAACGCCAGAGCTGCTTCTGCTTTGGGAAACGTCGAGGTCCTTGAGAAGAGCATTTCCAGCTAGCAAAGTTGCTAGCAAGTGAGAACTGTAAGTTGTTGGTCCAATGAAGAGGGAAGGATAGGAGCATAGTTATAAAAGAAGATTTAAGATGTCAGGAGTTGGAACATAAAGTTGGTGAGGTAAAAGAAGCTCTGATACATGCATACATGCATTTATTCATCAGCTCATGCATGTGCAGCTCTATACCTTTTCATCTTTGTAATGAATTGTCTAATTAAACACTATTGACCGGTTGGTCTTGAAACCTGCAAGATGTAGGTGTAGCAGGATGATTTAAACTTGTTGAATTCAATCTTTAATGTTTTTAGCGCTTAGAACTGAACTCATTGTACTTTTAAGATATGAGTTTAGAATTTAGTATTCGCTGAGTTTCAGTGTTTCTTTTCCATGTATTTCTTTGTTCTGTATTGAAAATACTGGGTTTTGGTTGAACTCAATGTTCAAAAGCTTCATCTGAGATCTAGTAAATGAATGGCAGGAGCAGCTCTACTTTATTGCGCGATCATACTTTTGCTGAATTGAAGAAGCTCATGTTTAGAGGATGAGAATATATATTCTTCGATGTGTTCTTATTGTTCTGTGGCATCTAAGGGAGGTTTGGTTCATGAACGAGGCGTATAAATACCCGAATTGAACACATTTAGAGGATAATAGTGAAGATTGCACTTATAGACCTCATGTATTTATGTCAAATTTCCAAATCTTCCTCTTAAATAAGATTTAGGATATGAAATCTCGATTAGGTACCTTATGCAATAGTTGAGGTGCTTGCAAGCTAGTTTGGACGCCACTCTTATTTTGAAAAAGAAATGAGTTAAGACACCACTTCAATGATTACATGTTGCAGCTAAATATTACTTAACAAGAAGTGCGATAAAAGGAACACTGAAGAATAACTTTCATGCTTGTTGAGATTGTGAATAGAATTATAGCTGGAGTCGTTAAGTAGAAGTGTCAATGAAATTCTTAATGAGGGGAATGTACAAATGTGAGATTAAGATTTTCTCAAATCTATTTTTATTTTGTTTGGTTAATAGATATGACGTCGCTGTAGGGATTAAATTTTGTTTTCTTTGGCAATCATTTAAAATTCATAATTAAATATGAAAATTAGCTTGGAGTAGCTGGCCAGGAAGTAGCAAGAACAAAACAGATAACTTGTATACGGTAAAAATCGGGCCCACCCGATTTCACTGGTTAACTGAAACCAGGAGGGATGGATCGAAGATTGGCCCCTTAATAGATCAGATCGAGGCATGAGGATAAGGTACCGAGTTCGGGAATTCGAGGTACCAGTCGTGATCGAGACCAAATGAGATAGACATCGAGCAAGACCGAAGATAGCATAATAACAGAAAGACAAGATATTCGTGGTCGAAGATCATGGAGGAAATCTTAGAACGGATCGCATCAAGAACGATTATTCAGCTAATCATGAGCTTTCCTTCTGTAATTAGAATTGTACCATAAGTAGGATTCCCTACTATATAAAGGAGGGTTCTAATAATTTGTAACACACATTATTCTCGAATATAAAAGCAATATAACACTCTCTTTTTCGCTCATATTCTCTTGTTCATCAATTTACTTTATACTTTATTATTCTAGTATTAGTTAGTTCGAGGGCACCCTGGCTCGAGGGCTGAATTGCATTTCAACACTGGTTTGCTTTACTTTATTGTCAATTTCTATTATTAATCATCGCATCTATTAATTGATATTACATAAAATCACGTGTCATTAAAATCACATCATAAATTTAATTGTTATCTGATTTTAAGGGTAAACAGTTTGGCGCCCACCATAGGGCTAAGGATAATAGTGATTACCTGGTATTGATTCTCATAACACACACTACTTTACGCTTGTTCTTGTAAGTATTTTTGATTTCAGGATAAGCATGTCGAACTCACAAGCAGTACCCACACACACGCCGACAACGGTCTTGGTTTTCATGGAGAAAACGACAATGTAGCCGCCCCAGGGATCGAAGTGCCTCAGGCTGGCCTCGAGGGAATACCAATTGCAAATCTCGTCGATGTCAGTTCACATGTCGCCCTAAATTCACATCTGGGCGTTGATCCCGAAGGTAGCGTACGTAGGAAGGTCCAATCAGGTGGTCGAGGCACGCAGGGCGGAGAAGATGGTGGAGTTAGCCTCCAACTGATATTTGAAATGTTACAGGCTCAACAAGCTGCTATAGCGCAACTACAAAATCAGCACCGAGTGGGGTCGAACCCGAGCCCTCACTAGAAGCTATTCACAGGGTCGAACCTGCACCGGAGAGATCGAACGCCAACGAATCGGGGACTGACCCCGCCATTATGAAAATGCTCGAGGAGCTCACTAAGCGGATCGAATAAGGGGAAAAGAAGATTGAAGCAAATGAAAAAAGGTAAAAACATACAACTCCCGGGTTGACTAAATATCGGGGGCACCATCGATTCTAAAGGGATTGGATTCGAAGAAGTTCGTGCAGAAGCCTTTCCCCCAAAGTGCGGCTCCAAAGCCCATCCCGAAGAAACTTCGCATGCCGGAAATCCCCAAGTACAATGGGACCACCGACCCTAATGAGCATGTCACTTCTTATACATGCGCTATAAAGGGGAATTACTTAGAAGATGACGAGATTGATTCCGTTCTACTGAAGAAGTTTGGAGAAACTTTATCGAAGGGGGCGATGATATGGTACCACAATTTGCCGCCCAATTTCATCCATTCCTTCGCCATGCTTGCAGATTCCTTCATCAAAGCACAAGCCGGAGCAATAAAGGTTGCGACTAGGAAGTCGGATCTCTTCAAAGTGAAACAAAAGGACAACAAAATGTTTAGGGAATTTTTATCTCGGTTCCAGATGGAACGCATGAACCTACCCCCGATCGCAAATGATTGCACTGTCCAAGCCTTTACTCAAGGTTTGAACGTACGAAGTTCGATAGCATCACAGCAGCTAAAGTGGAATTTAATTGAGTATCCAGCAGTGATCTGGGTCGATGTACATAATCGGTACCAATCGAAAATCAGGGTCGGGGATGATCAGTTAGGGAACCCTTCCGGTTCCGTTTGTCCAAACAGGCCTGTCGGCAGAATTCAAAGGGACATCGACAGAGAACCCCGATCGAATAGAGATCGGTATCAACCATACGACGCAGATCGTAAAAATAACGATCCATGACGTAACCCTGTTTGAAGTGATTGAAGGATGATCTAGGACAGAGCTCCCGAGGTCTCATGAGTAAAAGTGGCTTCGATAAAAATGTCGAGCCCACAGAAGCACCACGACTATCAGAATACAAATTCAACATCGACGCATTGGGTATTGTATCAACCATTGGGCGGATCAAGGATACTAGATGGCCTAGACCCCTACAGACCGATCCAGCACAAAGGAACCCTAATCAAATATGCAAATAACATAGAACTCATGGTCATAGAACCGAGGACTGCAGACAGCTAAGGGAGGAGGTAGCCCGTCTATTCAACGAGGGCCACCTTCGAGAATTCTTGAGCGACCAAGCTAAAAATCACTTCAGAGGTAGGGACGCAAACAGGAAGAACCACATCACATGATTCACATGATCGTTGGTGGAGTCGATATTCCACAGGGGCCCGTGTTCAAGCGCACCAAGCTGTCGATCACCAGGGAAAAGCGAACTCGAGACTATATACCAAAAGGGACCTTGTCTTTCAATGACGAGGAAGAAGAGGGGATCTCATAACCCCACAATGATGCATTGGTAATCTCTATTCTTATGAATAAAATACAGTTCAACGTGTTTTAATTGATCCAGGAAGCTCGGCCAATATTATTCGATCGAGGGTCATGGAGCAGCTCGGCCTGCATGATCAGATTGTGCTCACAGCTTGGGTTCTCAATGGTTTCAACATGGCGATTGAAACTGCTAAGGGCGAAATCATCTTGCCAGTAAACGTAGCCGGTACTGTTCAAGAAACAAAGTTCCATATGATCGAGGGCGATATGATATACAACGCCATTCTCGGAAGACCCTGGATTCATAACATGAGGGTGGTCCCTTCAACTCTTCACCAAGTTCTCAAGTTCCCAACACCGGAGGGAGTAAAAACGGTGTATGGGGAGCAACATTCCGCCAAAGAGATGTTTGCGGTCGATGAAGTAATACCGGTATCGGCACTCTCATCAACAAAGGGATTGGAGTTCAAAGGAAAGCAGGAGGCTAAAAAGCAACCACGGGCACCAGCCTTGACTTAGTCGGAGAAGCAGGGAACAGACGAGGATGAGTACTACTGGGTCCCTCGATCCTTCATAATTCCCGATGATTCCAACGCCACCAAATCGATGAAGAGATGGAACAAGTCATTCTGGTCGAAAACCTGTCCGAACGAAAGGTATACCTGGGCACGAGATTAACTCCCCATCTCAGGAAAAAACTTATTCAATTTCTTTTAGATAACATGGATTGTTTTTATTGGTCCCATCTATATATGACAGGGATCCCACCAGAGATCACTACACATCGACTAAGCTTGGACCTGAAGTTTCACCCGGAAAAGCAAAAGAGAAGGCCTCAGTCCGAGGTTAAACATGCGTTCATCAAGGATGAGGTAACTAAACTTCTCAAATAGGGTCCATTCGGGAAGTAAAATTTCCTGAATGGTTAGCAAACGTAGTAGTAGTCCCTAAGAAGGGAAATAAACTTAGAATGTGCGTAGACTATAAGGACTTAAATAAGGCCTGCCCTAAGGATTCTTTTCCTTTGCCGAATATCGATTGCATGATCAATGCAACGGCTGGCCACGAGACCCTCAATTTTCTCGATGCCTACTCCGGGTACAACCAAATACAAATGAACCTGGAGGATTAGGAAAAGACTTTGTTCATCACTAAATACGGCACCTATTAGTATAACGTAATGTTGTTTGGACTAAAAATTGATGGTGCTACTTATCAACGCCTAGTAAATCGGATGTTCGAAGAACAAATAGGTAAATCAATGGAAGTTTATATTGATGACATTTTAGTTAAGTCCCTATGAGCAGAGGACCATTTGAAACATTTGCAGGAGACCTTCGACATACTAAGAAAGTACAACATGAAGCTCAATTCGGAGAAATGCGCATTCGGGGTCGGCTCAGGCAAGTTCCTCGGTTTTATGGTGTCAAATCGGGGGATCAAGATCAACCCCGACAAAAATTTAGGCCATTGAAGATATTACGGTCGTGGATAATGTCAAGGTCGTACATAGGTTAACAGGGCGCATATCCGCCCTGGGTCGATTCATTTCGAGGTCCTCAGATAGAAGTTACCGGTTCTTCTCACTGCTTAAGAAGAAGAGCAATTTCGCATGGACCCCAAAAGCCTTAGAAGAAGTAAAACGATACCTATCGAGCCCCCCATTGCTTCATACCCCAAAAATGGACGAGCAACTCTACTTATATTTAGCAGTCTCAAAGATAACAGTAAGTGGGGTCTTAATTCGAGAAGAGAAAGGTACGGAATTCCCTGTTTATTATGTTAGTCGAAACTTAGGTGAGGCCGAGACCCAATACCCCAACATAGAAAAATTAGCGCTTGCTTTAATAAGCGCCTCTAGGAAATTAAAATCGTATTTTCAGTGTCACCCAATTTGTGTTGTGACTACCTATCCCCTTCGCAATATTTTGCATAAACCCGAGCTCTCCGGTCGATTGACCAAATGGAACGTCGAGATTAGCGGGTACGATATCGAGTATCAACCCCTAACGGCCATCAAGTCTCAAATCTTGGCAGACTTTGTGGCCGACTTCACGCTAGCCCTCGTACCCGAGGTCGAAAGGGAACTATTATTAAAATTGGGTACATCAGCGGGGGTGTGGAACCTCTTCATAGATGGAGCTTCGAACGTGAAGGGGTTCGAACTAGGCATCGTTTTGAAACCTCCAACAGGTAATACAATTAGACAATCTGTTAGAACTTTGAAATTTTCTAACAATGAGGCCGAGTATGAGACCATGATTGCAGGTCTCGAGCTAGCTAAAAGTTTGGGAGCAGAGGTCATCAAGGCCAAATGTGACTCCCTACTTGTGGTAAACCAAGTCAACGGAACTTTCAAGGTTCGAGAAGACCGAATGCAGAGGTACTAAGACAAACTACAGGTGGCTCTACATCGATTTAAAGAATGGATCCTACAACATGTACCTCGGGAACAGAACACCGAGGCCGATGCCCTTGCAAACTTGGGATTATCGGTTGAAGATGAAAAACTTAGCTCAGGGACTGTTGTACAACTTTCGAGGTCAATAATCGAAGAAGGCCACGCCAAAATAAACTCTACAAGCCTGACTTGGGATTGGAGGAATAAGTATATCGAATACTTAAAGAACCGAAAGCTTCCATCAGATACCAAGGAATTGAGGACTCTATGCACAAAGGAAACACGGTTCACATTGGCCGAGGATGGAACACTGTATAGGAGAATGTTTGGTGGACCACTGGCGATATGTTTGGGACCAGGACACATCAACTACGTCCTACGAGAGATTCACGAAGGCACTTATGAAAATCATTTTGGTGCTGAGTCATTGGTTCACAAAGTTGTTAGAGCAGGGTACTATTGGGCCGATATGGAAAAGGATACAAAAGAGTTCATTCGAAAGTGCGACAAATTTCAAAGGTATGCGCCGATGATGCACCAGCCCGGGGAGAAACTCCACTCAGTCTTATCCCCATGGATGTTCATGAAATGGGGAATGGACATCGTTGGCCCTCTCCCATCAGCCCCAGGTAAAGCTCAATTTGTTTTGTTTATGACTGATTATTTTTCTAAATGGGTTGAAGCACAGGATTTTGAGAAAGTCAGAGAAAAGGAAGGCATATACTTCATTTGGGACCACATTATATGTCGATTCGGGATGCCTTCCGAAATTGTATGCGACAATGGGAAGCAATGCATCAGCAGCAAAGTGACCAAATTTCTCGAGGATCACAAGATTAAAAGGATTCTACCGACACCATATCATCCTAGTGGAAATGGACATGCCAAATCGACAAACAAGACCATCATTCAAAATCTAAAGAAAAGATTGACTGACACTAAAGGAAAATGGAGAGAGATACTGCCCGAGGTTCTTTTGGCGTACCGCATGATGTCAAAGTCCAGTACGGGGGCAACACTGTTCTCTTTGGTCTATGGTGCCGAAACTCTGATCCCGGTCGAAGTCAGGGAACCTAGCCTCAGTTTTCAGTATGCGACGGAAGAGTCAAATCACGAGGCTATGAATACAATCCTCGAATTGCTAGATGAAAGACGAGAAGCCGCCCTCGTTCGAATAGCCGCACAAAAACAGCGGATCGAAAAGTATTACAATCGAAGAGCCAATCTTCGACACTTTAAAATTGGGGACTTAGTTCTGAGAAAAGTCACCCTCGACACTCGAAACCCCAATGAAGGAAAGCTTGGCCCAAACAAGGAAGGACCATATCAGGTTCTCGACATCATCGGAAAAGGATACTACAAGCTTGGCACGATGAACATCGAGCAACTACCAAACAATTGGAACATATCATTCCTCAAACAATATTACTGCTAAGGTACGACCTTCTCCATTTTTATTTATGTTTTAAATTAACCAATTGCAGGTGTTCGATCGAGGACGTCGATGGATCCTTCAACACGAAGTCCTTAGGTCTGAAAGGGCGCGTTTCACTCTTTTTCCCTTAGACCGATTTCTGTCCCAAATGGGTTTTTCTAGCGAGGTTTTTAATGAGGCAACCATTGTTCATGCTAACTTGGAGCAATTCAACAATATATGAGGCTTCTTTACAATCAACCTCGAATATTGGGGGGCATCACCCTTGAATGTCAACTTTGTTGCAAGGAAAGTACTTCGTGTCAACATGGTCTCGATAGGTAAATTTTGTAAGGACCAAACGGTCGAACGAGCCATGCCCATGTAGGTTACTCGAGCCATAACATAAAAAATGTACGCATGTATAATCATCTATTAAGAGAAGTATTTTTCCTTGCCAAATATTTCATGCCTTAGAAAAATTTTACTTACAATTTCATACTTTTGATCTATTGTGGAAACATGATTGAAGGCCGATCACAACTGAAGTTCGAACAACTAACCCCACACTCTGGGACTGTCGTCCAAAAAATAGACGTGATCAAATTATTAAAACCTCGAGATCGTAAGAACTTAAAAAGGCAACCCTCGATTTTTATAGGTTACGGACACCCCACTCAGGGACTGATACTTCGAACAAGTTTGAAGCATAACGGGGAAACAAGACCAAGAGGCAAGCCCCAAACTAAAGAGGTTACGGCCAAATTAACACGGTTCGGAGACGTTTGATTTCCGTTATAAAACAAGTCTTCGAACATTTTCATAAACCAGTTAAAAAGGCTACCCTCGAAAAAATTAGAAAGGGTTTCGATAATATCGACCCTCAAAAACCCTAACAGGTACAAAATTGTTCGAACTCTCGAACACATTCTTTGTTTCATGCTAAGGCATTACGAAACAAAGGGTTTCGATAATATCGAGCCTCGAAAACCTTAATGGGTACAGAATTGTTTGAATTCTCGAACAAATTCTTTATTTCATGCTAAGGCATAACAAATTTTACATGGTTAAACAATAAATCTTTCAAGACAAAAAGGGGGAAAAACCATTCTTTTTTACTAAGGCCATATCGGCCTAATTCAAGAGCCTAAGGGCTATTTATATTTTGAGTTCGAGAAATTATCCTCACTCAAATAAAACCTAAGGGTTACCCTACTTCGAGTTCGAGCAAGTACTCACTCGATTAAAAAAACTACACTAGTCCGGCTTCGATAAATTTCCTAAGCCTCGAACTTATGAACAAAATTTTCATACGGTATAAATAAAAAAACAAAATTTTCATAAGGCAGAAAATGAAATAAAGGCAAGTTGGAAGAAAAGAGACCTTTATATATATAAACGGATATTTACTAGGTCCGATCATGATCTTACACAAAAGATCAAAATGAAAAAATCCTAAAGTTCCTAACTATCTTCAGGGGAAGCTTCTTGTCCCCCCACCCTCTCTCTCCCGGCATCATCATCATCATCATCAGAGGCCAGTGCCTTATTGTCGGCTTCGAGCTCTTTGGCATTTTTTATCTCATTAGTGAGATTGAAGCCTCGACATTGAATCTCCTGGAGGGTTTCCCTCCTAGATTGGCACTCAGCGAGCTCGGCAACCCAATATGCTCGATTTTGGACAGCCTCGACAATTTTCTTTGCTTGTGCTTGAGCAACTTCAGCATCAAACCGGTCGACGGTTACGATCTCCTCCGTATCGGCTTGGCCTTTTTAGCCTCAGATTCAGCCTTTGCAAG
The DNA here is from genome assembly GCA_005239505.1 of Nicotiana paniculata. Taxonomy (NCBI): domain Eukaryota; kingdom Viridiplantae; phylum Streptophyta; class Magnoliopsida; order Solanales; family Solanaceae; genus Nicotiana; species Nicotiana paniculata. The sequence continues at coordinate 88,146 of ML306810.1, forward strand.
TTCAGTGGCCAACCAAGCCTCGAGCTCCTCAGTTTTCTTGGCTTGTCCAAGCTCTTCCCTTTCATACCCTGAAGATGATTTTCAACCGATGACAATTGGGCTCGAGCAGCTTTCTTCTCTGAGGCGAGGCGGTCCATATTTTGCGTCCATGACAAGGTCTCCGCCTTCATTGCATCGACCTCTTCTCGAAGCTGCTCGATCCTTTCGAGCTTATGATGGACCTGTGAGATTTATTTTGTTAGCGACCATTCCTGAACCAGTGACATGAGCTTCTAAGATTCTATTTACCTGCTCAGTCAGGTCGATTTTTTTCTTTTTGAGTCGCGGCTAGCTCAGCTTAGAGGTCCTTGATTTCTTTTTCTTTTTGCCCACTGAGGAGTTTAAAGGCATTCTTCTCCTCGGTGAGCCTCTGAATGTCGGCCTCGTACCGCCTCAATTCTTCTCGAGACCTAGAAAATGCTCATGATGAAGCACCGAGGCCTACACAGAAAAAAGGAAAGAAATTAGATAAAGAGAAAAACACAAGTATAATATCAACAAGGGAAGTCAAGGATTACCCGATTCAAGGCTTGTTGTGCCTCATTGAAGAGGCACAGTGCTCCCACTTCGTCCATCAGGGCCTGGTCTTTCTCCGTGACCATACCCCGAAGATAACTAGCCACCCCTACGGAGGCACCAGAAACTCGAACATCCTCCGGGATGGAGATGATGATTTTTCATTTGATCTCGGGATAGACGCTAGGAGCCGGGAACTGATCGGTCAGTCTGAAACTCGAGGAGGTACCACCCGAGTCCTTCTTCGGTATTTCTAAGTCGCTCAGACCAGCAACATCCTCGATCCCGGCAAAATAACCATGGAAGGGGTCCTCCCCTGCGTGGGCTCCTTCTGCATCAGGAGTCTTCATGGCTTGGGCCTCCCAAATAGTCTCCTCGGAAAATGAAGGGAGGGACGGGGAGTATCCAACTACTATTGCCCCAAGAGGGTCTCTTAGGGCATTCTTTTCATCTCGAGGAGCCTCGAGACTGACCTCTACAGCTGGTTCCGCTACTTTTTTGCCTCGAGATGAGTCACCCTCAGCCTTTGCCAACTCGGGGACTCCACCTGAGGCCCCATCACCCTTAGCCTTTTCCAACTCGGGGAAGATTGTTTTTGGTTCCTACCGGTTCGGCGGCCTTCTGAGACTCGGTATTCTTCCTTACTCGGGCCACCAGCCCGGATCCGTCTTCCTCTTCTTCTTCTTTTCCTCTCTTAGGAGTCGAATTGACTCTACAGGCAAGGGGGTGGTTTCCTTTTTCGGCTTACGAGCCACTTTTTTCTTGGACTCTGGATCCTCGGAGGTTGAGGTCCTCTTTCTCTTTTTCTCCTTCGCCGGTTTCGGGACCGGGATCGAAGTTTCTTCTTCGCTAGATGGGGGCCTCATGACTGCATCTTTGCCAAGGCCTGCAGGAAATGAAGTAGAGTAAGTATGGGAGGAATGTCTTAACCAAATTACTATACACATGAAAAGGGGCTTACCATGATTTTTGACCTCCCACCGGCCTTTAGATAAATCGCGCCATGCGCGCTCAGCATACGTAGAGGTTGAGTCCAGGTCCCTAACTCAGCTCTCGAGGTTGGGAATTGCACGGATCATCCAAGGAGACGCTACACCATGGAAAGGGATATCGATGAGAAAAAGTAAAGAAGTAAAATATCATATAGAAGCTAGTAGTGGGATTGTACTTATGATTCATATTCCATTTCTCAGGAAACGGCATCTTCTCGGCCGGGATCAGGTCTGAAGTCTTCACTCGAACGAACCGACCCATCCAGCCTCGATCCTTTTCCTCATCTATGCTCGAAATCAACGCCTTGGTAGACCGACACTGAAGCTTTATTAGCCCACCTCGGTAGGGTCGGGGGCTGTATAACCTGATGAGATAGTCGAGGGTGAAAGGAATCCCTTCGACCTTGCTCACAAAAAAATCGGAGCAAAATCACAATCATCCAAAAGGAGGGGTGGATCTGTCCTAAGGTCACTTGATATTTGCAGCAGAAATCAACGATAACAGGATCGGTGAGACCCAACGTTAAAGGGTAAGTGTAAACACTCAGGAACCCTTCTACGTGGGTGGTGATGCTTTCTCCAGGGGCCGGAATCACCACTTCGTTGCCCTTCCAGTTGCAGTCTTTTTTCACCTGCTTAAGGAAGTTCTCAGATATCGAGCATATGTATCTCGATACTGGCTCGCATTGACCAGGGACCGATGAGGTTTTCTCGATATTAAAGTCAGAGCTGACAACGCACCTCCATGAACACACTCCTCAGGGTGTGGCTCCACTGGTGTTTTCTCACCGGCCGGCCGAGATGACGAAGCGGTTTCTTTTTGTCGCACATTTTTTGAAGTTTTCGCCATTTAGTTTGAGTTTAAATAAGGATGAAGATAATGAGATTTGGTGTTTTGAGAAGGGGTTAATAATGAAATTTGAAGATTTGCAGATGGATAACTTGAAAAATACAAAGAACTTTGAAGGTTAGAGCAGAAGAAGTTGAGGGTAAAGTTTGAAAGAGTGGAAAAGAGGCCTATTTATGGATTTCACGACGATGGTTCAAAATTGCAAGTGGCCGACCACCAACTGACACACATTAATAACCTGGGGAACTGTACCGACGGGACGTTTCGGTCACTTATGTCGCTTACGTCACGGAGATAAAATCATGCCAGGTCGAGGTAAAAATCGAATGCTCAATTTATTTCTTGTCATTACACTCCAAAAAACGAGAGGACTATCTGTATACGGTTAAAACCAGGCCAAACCAATTTCACTGGTTAACCGAGACCAGGAGGGATGGATCGAAGATCGGCCCCTTAATAGATCAGATCGAGGCATGAGGATAAGGTACCGAGTTCGGAATTCGAGGTACCCATCGAGATCAAGACCAAATGAGATAGACATCGAGCAAGACCGAAGATAGCATAATAATAGAAAGGCGAGATATCCGTGATTGATCGGAGATCATGGCGAGAATCTCGGAACGGATCGAATCAAGAATGGTTATTCAGCTAATCATGGGATTTCCTTCTGTAATTAGAATTGTACCATAAGTAGAATTCCTCTCTACTATATCAAGGGGGTTCTAATCATTTATAACACACATTATTCTCGAATATAAAAGCAATATAACACTCTCTTTTTCGCTCATATTCTCTTGTTCATCAGTTTACTTTATACTTCATTATTCTAGTATTTGTTAGTTTGAGGGCACCCTAGCTCGAGGGCTGAATTGCATTTCAATACTGGTTTGCTTTACTTTATTGTCAATTTCTATTATTAATCATCGCATCTATCAATTGATATTAGGTAAAATCACGTGCCCTTAAAACCACATTATAAGTTAAATTGTTATCCGATTTTAAGGGTAAACATGGCTCATCTTTTTCTTCTTCAATTGTTGGTGTATTGCTAAGTGGCGAAGTCAACACTTTGCTAAGAGTGTTTGAGGTTGTTAAAAATAAAAAAATATATGTATAAAAAGTAATATTTGACCTAGATTAGCGGTATAATTTTTTGGCGATGACCACCCTTTAGCATACGAGCTAAGTCAAAGTCATTGATCTCTTCGTTCAGATACAAAGTACACATAAAGCAAAATGTCAGGTAACTTCAGTCACAAGAAACTTTAGTTGCATGTCAAGAAGGAACATGTTATTGATCAGGATTAGGGCCAATGTTTGTGAATATAACTAAAAGAAGACAGAAGCATCATGGTCATAAATTAAGATGTATACAAATGAATAAGAAATCTTTACGAATTATTAATAAAATCTTAAACAATAATTATATGATAATGTTGCTGTATCATGGTCCTACACTCCTTTGTTTACACTTCTCTGCACCTTGCATCTATTTCTTGCAAGCATAATCTACTCATGAACAAGCAATATGCATGATAATTGAATTGAACCAAATGCACTATCGTCGACTTGCTTGATAAAATAATTTTTTTATTAGACGTTTCGCTTATACACTATCATATCATGTTACAAATTAAAAGATAGAATTAAAAAAGAAAAACAACAAATGCTCACAACAGTATTTGATGGATATGTTTTACAGGGAAAAAAATGACAGAGCTAGGAAAACAAAATAATTACTGTGGGTTATGAATTACAACACTTTCAAGATACAAAAATGCAACTTCGAGGGACTAAGACTATAAAGTTAAATCAGTGGCAGTGGCGGAACCAGAAATTCTAATAAAAAGACAGAAAAGGTGCTTGAACTTGCAACTTGTAGCCACAATTTTTGAGTTGCGTTTGCCACTGCACTAGAAACTTCCCTTTTGTCAAATGGATTCGATTATTTTTACCTTATTTTGCACAACATAATTTTTCGATAAAGAGATTAAATTGAACGACGCCCTTTGCGGATCAGTGGGGTGGATAGTGTGCAGGGTGCATTGCATGGCCTTGGCCAGGACTTGGACCTGAATTCTTGAGGTCTTCAAGAGGTGATGATTGTTGAGGAACCTTCATGTCTTGGCTATGATTCTGAGAATTTGACAAATTAGGTTCTGTATGATAATTCAAACGGTTACGGGAATGGACTGAAGTGAATAGCAAACTCAACAAAATAGCTAAAAGAAGAGGCATAATAACATGGCTGCTGCCTTCTCTGCCTCTGACCATTGTAGAAAAAGAGAGTAGATTGAAGGGTTGGTGTATTGAGCATATGTTTATTATATATGTAGTGTCACTGTTTAAGGCAAACACAGTTGAAACATGTTTGGGACTTAAACACATGACTACTGCTAATTTATCAAAAAAATCAACATTTGTGACTAAACCATTTTTTCACTTGAACTACTCAACACTCAAACAAATTTATTCAATATTTCAAATTTATCATATAGGCCAAATGAGGCTTAATTCCCCTTACAGCTGATGTCACCTTCATTTTCTAATCATCTACTTCCTACTCTAGCAAGTTAACGTCGTGGGTGTATGTAGAAGTCCAACTCACCAGTGATGTTGTCTGCTTTGGACCTAGGCCGCACGGTCTTAAAATGTATTACTGGGGTCTAAAATTTTATTTACTTATATACCCAACATCATGTTTTGTCGATATAGGATTCGCCTAGAGTGTGACATACATCCCCCCTCCCCTCCCGGGTTGACCCTACACCACTACAAAAAAAATCCAATTACCAACAAAAAGAATTGTTGGTAAATTGATCAAATTGGTTAGCAATTTGAATTACTAACAGATTATCAACGAATATTGACCCGTTGCTAAAAGGCTTGATGGTAAATTTTACCAACCATATTGAATTTGTTGGTAAAATTACCAACTAAAAATTAGTTAGTAAACACCAAATAAATTTGGTAGCAATTTTTGAATCTGGAGTCTAAGATTTTCGTTGGTAAATTTACTAACCAAAATTCAGTTGGAAGTCTGTTAGTAACTTTACTAACAGATAGAAATTGAGTTAGTAAAATTGGTTTTTCATTATTTAAATTGTGTTTGTAACTGGTTGGTAAATATAATAACAAGAAAAATTCCATTAGTATTCCGTTAGCAACTATACTAATGGATACCAACTTGGTTGGTAAATCCGATAGTATATTTTTAAAAATACATTGGCAATCGGTTGGTAATTTTATCTATGGAAAAGTTCTGTTTAGTAAATTGTTGGTAATTTACAAACAAATTTCAAATTCGTTAGCAAATATGGTTATAATAATTGTATTAATATTAGTTTAAATCTTTAAAAGATCCAAAAAAACTTAAACAAAATAAAAAAACATACTAGAACTTTATAAATATTAATAATAACATCTATCATGAAGTTGAAAGCAGAATCCAAGACGTGTCTAACATAAAAGAAGCTAAAATAAATCTAAATATGACTCGTGTCATTTGACGACGAGTCATGTCTACGAGAAGGCGGCGTAGGTAAGCCACCTATGAGGACAGACAAATGGTTTTGGAGTAGTTGATCAACTTGCTCACGCACCTCTTCCTGCATTTCGTGTCTCATTTCTTCACGCATTTCTTCTCTCATTTCTTGTCTAACCTCTTCTCTGATCTCTGATCTCATCTCATGCTTCATCTCTTCCTTAATTTCTTGCAAACAATGTCCTACACATTCACTCACCCGAGCATTAAAGTCTAGATCTTGAAGTGGAGATATCGAACTGGAGGAAGCACCAACATGCCCATAGAAAGGAACTTGAGAACCAAGACCATAAATGCGCGTCTTCTTAACACCGACTTCCTCTAAATAAATTTGTGAGAAATCAACTTCAGGAGGCTCACTGGACTCATCTTCAGGCTGAGACGCAGACGCAATTTTAGACATTATGGCGTCCTGAACAAAAAGAAAAATATATAAACTCTATAATAATAACTTTGACAGAGAAAACATCAAGAACACAACCATAAAGGCAACAAAATTGAAAACTCAAATGTCAATAACAATACCTTAAAGATAATTGTTTTGATGTAGACAACAGTGTTCCTACAAATGGCATTACTTGTTTTCCATCAATTTATTATACTTTCAGATAAAGAAGTAATAATTTTCAACAATGACATGTTATATAGATTATATGTGCAGATTTATAAAATCTCAAAGATAAAGTAAGATGGAAGTCTAACTCCTGTTCAGAAATCCAACAGGTTTTGTTATTCTATAAATAAAATAACTACCAAGAGAATGCAGTACTCTCTTGGGCCAATGTGTCCAACCAAGAAATGTCACATGAGGAATTGGGAAAAATTTGACACAAAGAAAAACTAAGACCTGCTAGAATGCTGGAGATTTGGTAACAAAGTGGAGAACATTGCTGAGATTCTGGATACAAGAAATGCCACGAACCCATACAATACCTAGGTTGGGACTAAGACCGAGTAGCCACTCAACAGAGACCTTAGTTCGGACATCTTAAAACTGCCTGTATTGAAGTGTGCAATTTAAGGATGCCATTTCCCTCTTTACGAGAAAGAGTAACCACTCCAATATATGCTCAGAAGAATAGAAACAAACTTCTACATGAAACTTAATGAAGCTTCTACTTGAAGGCTATCAGCTTGCACTAGAAGTTGGTAATTTCTTCATGCAGAAAAGATTACTTTCCTTTTTCTTTTCCTTTTCCTTTTCCTTTTCCCAGGAAACATAAGGAGTTTTAGAAGTTGCAGATATATGCAAGAATATGTCATCCAAGTAGAACACGATACGTCTTAACATGTTAAACCCCAATTACCAAAGTACAGAGACTACCAATTCCAGGACAATATTCTATAGTTCTTTTTTTTTCTTTTTTTTTCCTTGATAAAGAAAAGACAAATTTAAATAAAGAAAATGGCATGATTGGATAGGATTAACTAGATCTCTTTCCATTACATAAGATTTCTATCTCCCACAACAAGAAGCAGGACCATTTTGACATAACAAAGTTTCCCCTTTTTAAAAGTTATACCAAGAGAATGCAGCTAATACTCCAGAGAACACTTACAAAATTTTGGGCCATCACTGTACTTTTTTAGTGATGATCTGGTTGTCTTCAAATATATCCCATGTGCTTAATAATTGATAAACATCCACACATTCAGTATTGTGAAGAGCGTGAAGCGAGGAAAAGAGACAACCCCATTTCACGAGAAGCGAGAAGCGAAGCGCTCACGTTTTTAAAGTGAAGAGGAATTTAAAAAAGAAAATTAAAATAAATATTACAAAGAGGAATTCTATGTTAAAAACTAGAAGGGGCAGTAATTTTCTGAGAAAGAACCGAAGGTAAAAAAAAATTCGTCAGCATTTCTGTCACGACCCAAAATCCGTAAGGTCGTGATGGCGCCGGACATCATTGTCAGGCAAGCCAAACATTAATTAGTTGAAAAATTTTCCTGTTTTATCATTTATGAAGAAGCATTTCCTTACACTTTATTACATATTAACTAAATAAAATCTGTTGAGTAAAATAATAGTTTGAATATTCCATTTTAGCAATTATATCCCAACACATCTGACAACCCGGTGTCACAAGTACATGAGCGATTTCTAAGAAGTTATACAATCATCACAAAGCCTATCCGAAATACAAATTGGACAAGAAAATTTAAAATAAAAATAAATACAATACAAGGGAGACTCTGTCAGCTGTGGATCGCCTCCGGATGGTGCAGCTCGCCTAAGTCTCCAACCATCCATGTAACTATGAAGGTACCTGTGCAGTCAAAATGCACAGCAAGTGTATCATGAGTACAAAAACAACATGTACTCAGTAAGTCGCCCGCCTAACCTTAGAGAGGTAGTGACGAGAGGTCGAATTAGACACTCACTAGGGTCCAAATATTAATTTAACAGCATAAGATGAACACGATAGGCATGTAAATGTAGTAAAGCAGTAATATATATGTAAGGCACTGAAATCCAAATAAATACTGGAAATAAACAAACAGTTACCACTTCCTCATTTTCCCCCAAATATTTTTAAGTAAACAATTTCCTCTTTGTTTTCCCCCAAATATCTTGTCACTTTTAAAAATCCATGAAAAACATTTAACAATTTAGCATGTGCATATGGGATAAGGACAACCATACTGAGCCGTCATAATAATCATCTCTGTGCACTGCCGAGAATCGAACGACCCGAACCATAATATTTCTTTAAATCTCGTTGTGGCGTACGACCCGCTCCCATGAGAGTGGGGGAAATAACATTCCACTTGAAGAATGTAAATTGCGAAGCGGTCACATGCAGTCATGCACAATCAACAGTCCACCCCGACTACGTCGGAAAAATAAATACCCAAGTAAATGACAGGTTCGTCTTTTAAAAACCTCGAAATAGTATTTAAATCCTTTTTCGAAATTCACTTGCCAAGTTTTTATAATGTTTAATAACATAACCTTATCCAGAAATACAATTGCCCGCGAAGGAAAGCAATTCTCTTTTTAGATGCTTAAGAAAATAAACTCTAATCTTCTTTAGTCATTCAATTACAATTTCAATTTTAATTATATTAGCAGTCTAATATTACAGACAAGATCATAGGTACAACATGTAAGGCATGCTAGTAGTCCTAGGCTACCCGGACATGGCATAATAGTAGCTACGCACGGACTCCCGTCACCTCGTGCGTATGTAGCCCCCGCAAATAGTAACACATACTTAATTAGTTCACCTAGGGGGACAATTCCCCCTCACAAAGTTAGAAAGGAGACTTACCTCGCTCCGAAATTCCATAACCGGCCTCCAAGCCCTTCCGATGACTCAAATCGTTTCACAACGCTCTGAAACTATCAGAACAACGACAAACCAATGAAAATATACTCTAATATTTGCAACAATTCAGGATTATATAATTTTCCAACTCCGCTCAGTGAAATTACCAAAATGCCCTCGGGCCCACGTGCCCGAAATCCGAAATTTCTTGAAGATACATTCTACCCATAGCTTTACTAGTTCAAATATACAATTTACTCTAAATTTCAGGCTTAAATTCGTGGCTAAAAACCCAAATTACCATTTTCTAGGTTCCTTTAAGATTTCTCAATTTCCTACCAATTTCCATGTCTAATCCATGCATATAATCTTGTATTTAACATAAAAATGGGAGGAATTTACTTACCTTGATATGCATGATGAAAATCCCCCTTGACGCCTCCCAAAATCGCCATGCCAAGATGAAAATAGTGAGGAAATGGCCAAAATTTCGCATATAAACTAATCTGCCCAGGCCCCAATTACTCTCTGCGTTCGCGACACCCTGAGCGCGTTCGCATAGCCTCCTCGAGCCAACACTCCGCGTTCGCAGCCTCCTACCCGCGTTCGCATAGGCCAAAGGGCCCCCAGGCTCCCAACTCCCCTTTCCTCTACGCGTTCGCACACCTGACCCAGCGTTCGCGTAGAGATCACAACCCAAGCCACCGTGTTCGCACTTCCTTCTCCGCGAACGCACAAGCCTAACCAGCAGCCTTCAAATTTCCTTCTATGCGATAAAACACAAGGGACCGCAATCGCATAGCACACCAGACACACCAGAAGACAACAGTAGCAAAACCGAGAAAATTGGTTCGAAATTGCCACAAAACACACGCGAGGCCCCTGATGTGTGGCTAGAATTCGTGATTTTAAGCATTATATACCTCGCATTTTATGTACTTTAAT
>ML306812.1:0-39949 GCA_005239505.1 Nicotiana paniculata
TTAATATTTATAGCAAAATAGTATAGAATTTCGGTGTGGTCAAAAAATAGTTGTTCACACCTCTGAACCCTTGTAACACTCAAAGCCTTCGGCATTTTTGGTCTCATAAAGCTTCTTCGCCTCGGCCTCAGATTTCTTGGCTTCTTCAATCTCAACCGACAGGTCAAAGCCTCGAGCGTGGATCTCCTCGAGGGTCTCTCTACGGGATAGCCGTTTCATATATTCGGGCTTTGCCTTTAGGCGGAATTCGGCTGCCTCCACATCGGCCTTGTATTGGGACACCATTTCATCGACATCGGCGGAGGTCGTAGCCAACTTGGACTTCACTTCCTCGTATTCTTTACTGAGGGCATCCCTCTCTGTGAAAACCAAGCTCAGTTGTGTCAGAGGTTGTCGTTCAGCTGAGACCACTTGGCATTTTTCTCTTTCTCCACCAAGAGTTGGACCCCTATCGATGCCAGCTTCGCCTTGGGGGTTTCCTTCTCTGAATCCAGAAGGTCCATTTTTCTTTGCCATCCATCAGCCATGGCTTGGACCTCATTCATCTCGGCTCGGAGTTGGCCAATTAAGTCGATATTCTGTTGGACCTACGAGGTTGCTTTTTAGTCACCATGACTAGCTCATCATTTTTAATTTCAAAGACCTTTACCTTTTCAACCAGGTCGGCATGTTCCTGCCTCAGATCAAGGCCTCCTTCTGAGCCTTGTCCAGCTCGGCCTGAAGACCCTTGATGGACCCGTCATGTTTCTCACTAAGGAGCTTGAACATATCCTTTTTTTAGGCTTGCTCCTTGAGGTTGAACTCGAGCTGGCTGATTTCCAAGGGATACCGAAGGAAGCTCTCATGGTGAAGCACTGAAGCCTGTAAAGAAAGGGATTAAGTAAGAAACGTCAAAGGGAAACTTTAATTGGTTCATAAGGGAGTATGAAGGTTTTAGAACCTTACCCGGTTCAATGCATGTTGTGCCTCATTGAAGAGATTCAATGTGCCCACCTCGTTCGCCTTTAACTGGTCCTCCTCGGTTAATAGGCATCAGAGGTAGCTGGCTATGCCTACCAGAGTGGATAGGACCTGGTAATCCTCCGGGACTGTGATAACGACCGTCCTTTTTCGCTCAGGGTACGCACTCAGCATAGGCACCAATCTTGGGCTCTTGCTCAACCCATCAGCTTCCGAAGGCACGTCCTTCTTCAGTATTTCCAGGTGGCCTAGCCTGGAAAAATCTTCCAATGTAGACGTATTCATGCCTTCAAAGAAAGGGTTGAGAAGGTCTTTTTCACCTTGTGCCCCTTCACTTGATTTTTCTTTGCTCGTTTGAGCCTCCTCGAGCATGGATTCGGTGAAGGAGGGCGTCTCCACGATGTCTATCACATCGATCGCCTCTTTTCGTACAGAAGCGGCTTCTCGAGAGGTCTCAGTCTCCGTCTCCATCTCGGTCTCTCGAATCGGAGGAAGATCAGCCTCATAACTCTTTCCCGTAGTTCGCGCCTGCTCCTCGGCAAGGGTCGATCTGTGGGAAACAAATATATCATCTTCTTCGGACTCATCCTTGAGACGGCAAAGCAAATCGGAGTCCAGTACCCGGGACCTGGTATTCTTCTTGGGCTTGCGGGACCGAGTGGACGACCTCTTTTTTATGTTTACCTCGGACCCTTCTGAGCCCGAGGATTTTATTTCCTCTTCTTATTTTCCTCCGCAGCAGCCCCCCGTTGTCCCGTAACGAAGGGATCAATGGACAAGGATGCTTCCTCTCCCCCTTTCAGTGACCTAAGTTCTATGGTATTAGGCAAACCTGCGAAGGAAAGATAAAGGATCAGTGTTATGTATGTTCGGGCATAATATTAACTATTCTAAGAAGAGCCTTGCCATGTGAATGGGCCTCCCATCGGACCTTTGAAAGCTTGCGCCACGAGAGCTCAAAATACGACATCTGCTTGCAGATGCCTTCAATCCACTTCTTAAGCCGGGGGACCGCATTGGGAACCTAAGAAACAGCTGTGTGGTCACAAATACTGATGGTGAGAAGGGGAACAAAGAAAATTCGACACTTAAGGGAAAAGTACACTTACGAGATGCATTCCACTTCAAGAGGAATGGTAGAAACTCGTGAGGGATTAAATCTTTGGTCTTCGTTCGAACGAAGTGCCCTTGCCAGCCTCGGTCTCGGTCCTCTTCGATGCTCGAAAAAGGGGGCCTTGCTGGCCCGACAAGTGAGCTTGATTGGTAGCCCTCAAAAAAATTCGGGGGCTGTATAGGTGGAGCAGGTGGTTGAAGGTGAAATGATGGGACTCGGTGTTATTCGCAAAGTAACAGAGGAGGATCACAATCCTCCAAAAAGATGGGTGGATTTGCCTAAGGCACACCTCGTATCTTTTGCAAAAATCCAAAACAACTGGGTCTACCGGGCATACTGTGAAGGGATAAGTGTAAATACTTAAATACCCCTTCACGTGAGTGGTGATGTCGTCCTCAGGCCCGGGGACTACCACGTCTTTACCTCCACAGTTATAGTCCTCTCGGACAATAGGAAAGGTATCTTTGGTGACAAAGCATATATACCTCGATGCCCCTTCACCTCGGTTTTGTTTGGACATGGCTTTCTCAACTTTGAATTCATCTAAGGTCAAGCAGCCCCCGGGAATAAAGCTCTTCATGGGGGGCTCTGGGGCCGATTTGGCTGCAACCACCTCAGGAGAAACCGTTTTGGGAGCAGCCTTCTCGAGAACAACCACTGCAGGAGCAGCTTCCTCAGTACATGTGGCTGGGTAAGAAGACGAAAAGGCATCTTGTTGAGGAACTGATTTGGAAGTTTTAGCTATTACTATCTGAGAAAGTTTGAAAACTTAGAGAAAAATTATTAAGGTTTGAAAGAACAAGTTTAAATGCTGGAAAAAAAAGTATGAAGATTAGAAAGTAGGATAAAGATCTGGGTAAGAACCTAAGAACAAATATGAATATTTGAAGATCAAAAATGAAGATATGAAGTTTTGAAAGAGTTGGTAACAGCTAGAAAATTCGAAGGTGGAAGCTTGGATCTGAAAGTGGAAAAAGAGCAAAGGGTAGAAGCTTTTATAGGGGTAGTACGCGTCGTTTAGCATTCGGGAGAGACCATCCGATGGTTGCCACGTGTCCGAAGTCAGAACGATATGACTGATGACACGTTTCGGCTTCTTCGTCGTCTCAGTTGTCACGTACAAAGGAAGGAACCAGGGAACATCTATGGTTTCACATTATTTCCGCAAACCTACTCTCTGAGAAATGAGGGGACTATCTGTGTAAGGGTAAAACCGGGGGTAACCTATACGGGGTCAAATGAATCAAAGGCACGATTATACGGGGTCGGTATCAAAGCCGGAATGCCTTGTACTAAGGTCTAAACGTAGTGGTCGCCAGCGGGCTTGTTAAGACATTATTTATCTGATCTCGAAACGAGCTTCGAGACCTTCGAAGACACGATAACGGTTACCCACGACCAACAAAAAGCCACAATATTCGCACTCCATCCGATATTATGGTGCAAATATCGGCCCGTATTGATAGCGGATCAGTGATTAACGAAAAAGAAGATTTTTACCTATCTTAAAATTGTACTAGGGGTGAAACTCTCCTACTATATAAAGGAGGTAGTCTTTATTGAAGGGACACGTTGTAACACGCATATCAAAGCAATACAATTTCATTTTTACTGCTCTATAGCTATAGAAAAATTGTTGCTTATTGTTCGTTGTTCATTCTCTATTGACTCCGAACCGAGGGTCCGATCGAAGGTAAAATTATTGTCCAACACAAGTTCCAGGTAGGCCATAGCATTGTAACTGGGTTGGTTATTCATTTTATCTTTCATTCATTTATCTAACATCCTCAATTACTTGTATTAAATCAATCCACATATCCTTAAAACCACATATAAATTTAATTGTTATCCATTTTAAGGGTAAAGAGCCGTCTTGATTTATCGTCTCCAAATTTTGCTTTGTTAGTTTTCGCACAACGCCTTGTTATTTCGATCCCAACAAGTGATTTCAACGCTGATGATTTAATGAGGTTGAAGACAGGTTTAAGGTGGATTTTGATCAAGCTGCAACTAATTTGACGACAATGAAGAATTTTGTCCAAAACAATATACGAGTACTATATTTGAAGACAAATTTTCAATCGTTTATTCAACATTCATGATGCTGCAAATAAAAATTATTTTTAACACATGCTTACTTTTAATGCATGAACTACAATTTTAACCATGCTCACTTTTAACACACGATTTCAATATTTTTAATTTGTGCTCACTTTTAATGCACAGGGCTCAAAGTTTCAAATCATACCCACTTTTAATCATGACAAGCGGCAATGATAAAGTTTATGTAAAGAAATTACACCGATTAAGTATTGTCAAGATAATTCAGGTCAAAGGGGAGAATTGTTAGAATTTGCTCTAACTTTCACCATATTTGAATTTTCTTTTGCTTGAAGGAAGAACAGAATATTAACCATAACTGATTTACTCTTCCTAAAAAAAAATATAAATCTCTTTTATATTTGACAAATCTCTTTCTTGGAAAGAAAAAAATTGTGTTTATAAATTCCTTCACATTAGAGCACATTATTCATGATGTAACCCTTACGAGAGTTCTATTTAAGTAGGACTATTCTTTTAATTTTTTATTTTTTTTCTCTTTTATACTAATGATAAATAATATGTAGATGATCAAATCATAATAAATTATTATACCTTGCTCAATATATTTTTATTTGTGTTGATTTACATCACTAAAGTTTACTTTGTTAGCTTCCGAACAGGGGATGCTAGAGAAAATGTTAGTTCCCTATGTTTCTCTATTTCTATTTCTCTGTTTCCGGTTTATCACCGATAAACACTATCTGGTAAATTGTTGTAGTTGCTTTCTTCTTCGTATCATAGTTATCTTCATAGTAAATTATACGCGGAGTGTCTATTCTACGTGTGTCCTTTTTATAATCTTGATTGTGCAACTCTTTTTGAGGTTCATTGCTCTAGCTAACGGAAGTTAAACCAAATCGAAGAATAGTAAACATAAAATGGAAAAGAGAATAGAGGTGATGAATATCATTACTGTTCTTTAGCCAAGTGCAATATTAAACACCGATTCTTTACTCTTATCAACGGTGGCGGAGGCAGAATGCGCAGGGGTTCAAAAAGAAAAAAAATTAAAAAAGATTGTAGCTAAGGGGAGTTGAATCTATGACCTTACAAAGAACTTGAATTTCTTGGATCACTAAGCTACACTTTTAGATTGTGTCAAAGAAATTTAAAATTTAATATATAAAGGTAAAAAATAAATTGTGTCTTATATATATATAATTTTTCGACGTCCGCACCCCCCCCCCCCCCCCCCTAAATCCGCTCCGGCTTATCAAACCCCGTAAAATCTGAGACAAGAGGCACATCAGTTTTTATTGCCATCAAAATCACTTTCTTTCTAGTAGTCAATAGTATATTAATCTTATTAAATCATGATCTATATATTATATTAACTTAATAACTATTAGTTGTATTTTATTATTTAATATAGTGTACAAAAATATAACACAATCTATACAAAATTAAAGGATACACATCATATAGTAATCAAATAAATTGTTTGATATTTTTTACTTTTATTATTGACTTAGCAAATACTTCTATTGATAATTTTATTGAGTGTTACTTATTTATATTTTATTTTTTAATTAATTTAAATTATAAATATCATAAAATTATCTCAATCCCCCTCTCTTCGTATATCCTAATAGTATCTTTACATTTTTGTATTTTTCATTTGAATTGAAAGTTTCATTATTTTCTTATTTTATTTTTTATATTAAAGTAATTTTAAAACTCCAACTTGAAACTTCTACCAAATTTGAATGGATATTTTTATTATATATTTTTATTTTTCTATTATAGCTAATTTTATATTTTTTTAAAATATTTATAAAACTTCAACTTGAAACTACTCCCCAATTTGAATGGGCAGTTTTTTTTCCTTTTTTATTATATATATTTTCATTTTTTTATTATAGCTAATTTTCTTTTTCCTTTTTTTTTATTTTAAAATATTTGTAAAACTCTAACTTAAAACTACTCCCCAATTTTGAATGGGTACTTTTTCTCCTTTTTTTATTATAGCTAATTATAAGATATTTGTATTTATAATTTAAATAAATTAACCAACTAATTAAAATTTTAAAATTCAAAGGTTTTTTAGTTATAAAGGGAGTAACCAAAACTACTCCCCAACTTGAATAGGTAGTTTTTCTTGTTTTTTTTTTTTTTTTTTTTCGTTTTCTTAGTGTAGCTAATTTAATTTTTTCTTATTTTTTGTTTTTTAATTTTAAAATAATTTTAAAACTCCAACTTGAAACTATTTTCGAATTCGAATGCCACTTGAAAAATATTTTGTCTTAACAATGTCACTTGGCTTCTTGTATTTTTCATTTGAATTGAAAGTTATTTTATTTCTTTATTTTCATTTTTTATTTTAAAATAATTTAAAACTCCAGTTTGAAACTACTCATCAATTTGAATGGGTATGTCTTTTATTTATATTTCCGCTTTTATTGTGGCTAATTTTATTTTTTTACTTGAATATATTTTTAAAACTCTAACTTGAAACTACTCCCCAATTTGAATGGGTAATTTCTTTCGTTTTTTATAGTTATGTATATGGTTGAAATCGGGGGCCAACCCGATTTCACTATTTGATCGGGATCAGAATATTACATTGAAGGCCGACTTCGACTAAATCAAGAGGATAAGGCACCGAGTTCGAGATCGAAGTTGTTAACAATCGAAGCCAGATGAGACAGACACCGAGTAATATTGGAGACATCACAATAACGGAAAGGCGAGATATCCGTGATTGTCAAAGATCATGGCGAGAATCTCAGAACGGATCAAATCAGAAACGGTTAATCAGCTAATCATAGGATTTCCTTCCGTGATTAGAGTTATATCATAAATAGAATTCATCTGCTATATAAAGGGGAGTTCTAATTGTTTGTAAACATCATTTATTATTCACAGATATCAGAGCAATGTAATTCTTTCTTTTCCCGCTTACATTATTCATCAGCTTGCTCTATTTTCTAATTGTTCTTACACCTATCAGTTCGAGGGTACTTCGGCTCGAGGGCTGAGTTC
Organism: Nicotiana paniculata; assembly: GCA_005239505.1. NCBI lineage: Eukaryota > Viridiplantae > Streptophyta > Magnoliopsida > Solanales > Solanaceae > Nicotiana > Nicotiana paniculata. Next base: position 7,160 of record ML306812.1, read on the forward strand.
TGTCTGAACAACTGGTTTGCTTTACTTATAATTTAATTCTATCATTTATCTTCTTATTATTCAATTGGTACTGAGTGAAATCACATATCTTTAAAATCACAATATAAAATTGTTATCCAATTTTAGGGTAAACAAGCTCTTATAAAATATTTATTATTTATTAATTCAAATAGAGTAACCAATTAATTCAAGATTTAAAATTAAAAAACAAATTTAGTTAAAAGGGTAATTTATTTTGTCTTAAAACTCCAACTTGAAACTACTTCCAAATTGGATTTGCCAATTTTTCATTTTTTTTAATTTCATTTTTTATTTAAAATAATTTTAAAAAACACGGAGCTTTGTCCTAAAAATCTATACTTGGCATCATATAATTATTTAATTCTCTTTTTGTATATATCTANTGTTTTAAAATTATTTTAAATAAAAAATGAATTCTAATATAGTAGTCTTTATATATATATATATATATATAAAGACTACTATATTAGAATTCATTTTTTATTTAAAATAATTTTAAAACAACAACTTTGTTGGAGCTTTATCCTAAAAATCTATACTTGGCGTCTTGTGGTTATACCACTTGGCATCATATAATTATTTACTTCTCTTTTTGTGTATATATATTATATCAGAAAGAAACTACTCTCTAATTTAAATTGGCAATTTTTTATTTCCGTTTTTTATTTTAAAATAATTTTAAAACTCCAAATTGAAACCGCACCCCAATTTGAATTGGCAATTTTTTTTTTTTCGTTTTTTCTTATAAAATAATTTTAAAACTTCAACTTGAATAGGTAATTTTTTTTATTATTAATATTTTTATTTTTTTATTGTAGCTAATTTAATTTTTTCTTACTTTTCGTTTTTTATTTTTAAAATAACTTTAAAACTCCAACTTGAAACTACTCTCCAATTTGAATGAGTAATAAAACTCCAAATTGAAACCACTCCAATTTAAATTAGCAATTTTTATTTTTTATTATAAAATAATTTTAAATCTCCAACTTGAATAGGTAATTTTTTTTAATTATAAACATTTTCATTTTTTATTGTAGCTAATTTAATTTTTCTTATTTTTTCGTTTTTTAATTATAGAATAACTTTAAAACTTCAACTTGAAACTATTCCCCAATTTGAATGAGTAGTTATTTTTTATTTTTTTATTTTAAAACAATTTTAAAACTCCAAATTGAAACCACACCCCAATTTGGATTGGCAATTTTCATTTCCTTATTTCTGTTTTTATTATAAAATCATTTTAAAACTCCAACTTGAAACTATTTCCCACCTTGAATAAGTTATTTTTTAATTATTAATATTTTTGATTTTTAATTTTAAAATAACTTGAAGCTACTCCCCAATTTGAATGAGTAGTTATTTTATTTTATTCTATTTTTTTAACATAGCTAATTATAAGATATCTATATTTATTAATTTAAATGGAGTAACCAATTAATTCAAAATTTAAAATGATTTTTTTAGTTAAGAAGGTAGTTTATTTTATCTTAATTATGCCACTTGGCTTTTTGTGGCTATGCCACTTGTCTCAATAATGTGCTTTTGTCTCTCCTTTTATTGTTATATATATATATATATACTTAGAGACTGCCTACCAAGGCTCAAGTGAATGAGAACAGCTCAACCTTTTTGCCCCTAACCTTCAGATGCATCAACATTCTCTCTCATATTGCTATCTTTTTCCATCCGTCTCACACAATCAGATTATAAAAAAGAGAACAGAACATATTGCTATTGCATATGTAGGAGAATCTTTAAAGAGCTGAAAAAGTACAGTACTTGTGTAGCCATGAATTACAACCCCCGAAATCAACAACCATACAAAAGCAGAGAACTGTCAGGACTCCCAACTTAAAAAAAACAATGGGTCATAGTCCAGCAGAAACATTAGGGAAAAATATTAAACCGGAATTTGTCTTTGAAATTGGCATCAGAACATTAGAGTCGATGCAGCACAGCAGCAAACTTCTACGGGAAGGAAATGGCCAACCAAAATAAGGGCCATTTCCTAAAGATAGCTTTGGTTAAAAGCAGATAGCTTTGGTAAAAAACAGCCACTTTAAGAGACCACATTTATCTACACCTACTATTAGAAGTCAGTTCAGCATTGCGCCTTTTCTAATGCATCACGCATGCTAGTCAGAAGATTCTCCTTTCCAAGAATTCTACTCAACCTATAAACTACTGTAATATCTACACCGGAGTTGCGTACTTCCAAGATATCACTCTTTCATCCGTTAAATTCTGTTTAACCAGTGAAATTCATATAAAGGCCAGATTACCTGAAATAAGAGCTAATAAACAGTCTTACCCCAATATCAAGCGGCCCATTTCCTCCTCCAATAGCATGAAGAGCAACAGTGATTGTTGAAAGAAGCCGTAGAGTCACAGGGAAAACAGCAGGTTCAACCTTTGCTGTACAAGAGAGATCAGATTTTGAAGCATCTCTAATATCTAATACACCATTCCCTTCCCTATTATTCAGTCCACAAAAATCCAATTCTTGGTTCAGCTCGCATGGGCTCACAATGAGTGCTACTTCTTCAAGTGACCTGCACTTCCCTGGACTACCCCTCCTGTTATAGCGCTTAGTCGTAGACGGACTAAGTACCAATGTCGAAGTAGCCTCAAGCCACTCCACAGTCAGTCCCTCAACTTCATCATAGTATATACGCTGTTCAGTCTGGAAGTATTTAACAATATAAACAAGACATTTTGAGAATAGGGCATGACACATATACATAGCAAGCATAATCTGATGCAGAAAACTGGTCCTAAAGGAAGTTTCTGGATTGTAAATACTACTCCCTCCGTTTCAATTCATATGACGTAGTTTAACTCGGTCAAGGAGTTTAAGAAAGCAAGACTTCCAATACTTGTGGTCATAAAAATGTTATAACATTTGTATGGCTATAAAAGCTTCTCGTTAAGGGAAGATGAGAAGTTTAAAGTTAAATTGTTTCCAAATAGAGAAATATGTCATTATTTTTGGAATGAACTGATAAGGAAATAGTGTCACATAAATCGAAATGGAGGGAGCAAACAGATCAATAAATCAAGGTAAAAAAGAACTTACGGCTAGCTTGTGTATGTACAAGGACATGAATCGTGGTCCCAAACCCATCACTCTGGCTTCCGAGAACAATACCTGCATGGAGGATAACACATGAATAATCAAAGGACTATTCTCGTCAGTGCAAATTTGATAATGTACAAGGATGAAAGTACGTGATCTGAGGACTATTTTCATCGTGGAAATTTTGATAAAGAGCAAAGAAAAAGGTTAGACAAGTACGGAGGTTCTATTGTCCTCGCATCTTTCCCGTGTGTAGCTATTGCAACATACTAGAGACAAACTTAGAGCACAACAGTACACAATATCATTATTATCCTGCCATTTAGCCCTTTCCGGTTTAAAGTGATGATCGACACATGACTGAAAGCTTTGATAAAGTACGAGGAAGAAAGTTACACAGTATTCAGGTCCTACTATCCTCACTTCTTTCCATGTAAAGCTATTGGAACTTTCTATAAACAAACTTGCAGCATAGTTAACACTCAACAGTACAAGGATCTTCATTGTTCTTCCACTTTGCCCTTCTATTTAAATCATGATTAATTGCATGTCCCCATTTTGATAGCATCACATAAGTTTTCGATTTCATCTGAGAGGAATCACAGAATCACCAATGTTTTGTTTGGGAAGGTGCGCGAAAAGAATAGGCCACCCAAAAAAAAGGGGGAAGAAGAAAAAACTGATACAATGAACGATATTTTGTTTCGTTAATGAAGAACCTAAAACGATGGCCAAATAGAGAGGTATTATCTAAGTATCTACTGTTTTTCCTGTTCATCCATCTAAACAAAAAACAGAGAAGAATTTCCATATCCTCCTCCCACTTCTTCTTCTTCCAACCAGTGCCAGACGATGCTGTGCTAAATTTTAGAAAGTCTCGAGACCTGTATCTTTGTTATTATCCAATAGATGTTCTAATGAATAAAGTAGCTTAAATTACATGATATTATTAAGTTTGTCTAGCATTCCGTTGCTCCTCGGGCTGTAAGTTCAGCTCTTAAACTGTCTCTCTTACACCCTACTTTACTGATCTTCCAAATTTCTGCATGATCTTTACTCAAAATATAACAAGCTTATGTGCTTGCCAAATTCTCAAAAATACTGCCAAGTTGAGGCCATTGCCTACCTCTTTTTCAGAGGCTGAAGTTCAGCTTGAGATCTATCACTTACAAACATCCAGGTAAGACCTGATAGCATTTCAGGATTCAAGCAATACGGTGCAAAATTGCAGCCGCACTGATATAGCCTCGAACCATCAAGAAACGACGCTCCCACCACACACACAACCCCCACCCGGCACACCACAAAAAGGCCAGAAGATCTCACGCACTTGCATGATATTTGTCAATTATAAACAAGCATTTAGCTTTAACATGCATTTATTAAAGGTCATAACACCAATTGTTACCTCCAAATACCTTTTCTTTTTGTTGTATAAAAGTATAATGCTTTGAACATAATTTACATACCTCCTTTCCTTTTAGAAGTACCCACATGTAGAGTTTCTCCATAGCATCTTTCACGTGCCTGCTAGCCAACTTTCTTTCATTGCAATGGGAAGCAATACCAGCAAGAATTTTTGCACATGGAACCTTATGTTTTGAAGCTGCTGCAGATAATGCTTCTTGAGCTTCAGGTGATCCAATTGCATCTTTATCAAAGCATACATTGGTCAAACATCTTTCACGTGTCATTTCTTCCCCATCTGGATTTTGCAACAATTTGAGCTTCAGATACGCCTCTTCAGCTTCTAGAGCTGCAGCAAGCATCCGATGCACCAGAATATCCGGATAGCGCCTGAGCGGAGAAGTAAAGTGCGTATATAAAGGAATAGCAAGGGCATAATGACCCCTACCGATTTCATCTTCTACGTCTCCACTGCAGAAGTAAGCTGCCAACTGCATGGGTCTTGAGGCGTAAGACATAAGAATATCTAATAACACAGAATCATCTGTGAGCTCTTGTCTAATGCGCTCCAATGAATTATGGAACTGGCCAGAGGAAGATGTGTCCAATCTCAGACCATGTTTAGAGCAGAAGGACTCGAACTCTCTGAGCTTACGTAGGTTGGGTTCAGGGTGCCTTCGCAACAGTGCACTAGAAGGGTAAGCTCTAGTTATAACTTCAGCAGCTGTCCTGTTAGCCAAAAGCATAAACTCCTCAACAAGTAAGTTCGACTCCTTCCTTCCACTGAGCACACTATCATAAGGTATCCCTTCTTCATCAAATAAGAAAATTATTTTGGGGCTTTCGAGTGATAAAGCACCATCCTCAAACCTTTTTTTCTTCAAGATTTTAGAGATTTCATAAAGGTTCTTGACAGATGTAACTACATCAGACCATTTAAAAAGGCCATGTAACACTGGCCAAGAACATTCTCCTTTATAAGAACTTGGATCATCAAGCAATCCATCAATAATATCCTGAGCATGCTCATAAGAGAGCTTGCAACAAGATTGAATTATAGTGCGGCCCATCCAGCGTTGACTAACTTCCCCAGTAAGACTGATGTCCCAAAAAATAGAAAAAGCAAGTTTGTCCACCCCAGGATTAAGCGAACCCAAATTCTCAGAGAGCAACGGTGGCAACATGGGCAATTTACTTTGCAACAAATACACACTCGTTGACCTCGCTCGGGCATTTTCATCTAAAGCCGAGCCTGGTAGAACAAAGTATGAGACATCAGCAATATGGACCCCAACTCTAAAATTACCATCAGACAATCTTTCAACAGAGAGTGCATCATCAAGATCAGTGGCAGAAGCAGGGTCAATTGTAAAAACACAGAAATTTCTGATGTCTCTTCTACTCTGAAGCTCCTCTTTAGGTATTTCCCATGGGATATTTGGAAGACATGATAAGGCCTCTTGAGAGAATTCTGAAGAATCAATTGCATTTTCAAATAAGGTTGCAGCAAGCTGCGGCTGCACTTCTCCACCTCGTCCAAATATGTCAGTGACATGAGCTTCTGGAATATAGTTCTCTTCTGCCCAGTCTGCAATCCGTGCAGCTACTAGGTCCATCTCCAATGTCACATCACCAGCTTCCAATCTTTTCAAAATAAAGTCTGGCAGGCTCTTAAAGGGTACCATCATTTTTGGAAACCGAGGATCATTTGGTGTTAACAGGAGATACTGACAGCTCAAGGCAGTCGATAAATGTCTATTCTTCTTCGAGTCCCTTTTGTAACCTTCTCTACTCCACATCCACTTCTTGACACTGAGAAAACCAGTGATAGTGTCCCGACGAGGTGAACCCTCAAGGATAGCTACAACCCTTCCTGTTGGTCGTTTAGATGGGAATGAATTCACAGTGACGGACAATCTCTCGAGCGCATGCAAAGCATCATTCATTTCACTAGAGCACCCAACTATGGAAGGCTTTGACGCAGTCAAATTATGTCCATTGACACAATCATTCTCAACTGGTACTTTTTCTTCTGGATTTGACACTTCTCCAAAGGATTGCCCACTTCTATTAAATACTGCATTTTCTAAGGGGCTAGAGCAATTACCGCAGCTACTGGACTCAAAATCTGCATCTACCTTGTTCTTCCCTTTGCAATCCTCTCTAACAAATTCTGAATTGTCAGATTCCAACATACCATCATTTACCAAAGCGGAATTCTCAACACCAGCTGTATATCCTTTCATTTTAGTCCAAAGAGAAGGAGGATCAACTTCAATAGCAACAATGTCTCCTTCAACCTGCAAGAAATTGTAGAAAAGAAAATGTTATCCTGCAGAATGGCACACAATGTAACTAATAAACAAACCGACACCTAAGAAATTAAGCAAGAAATAAAAGATACACCACACTTACGGCTCTGTTTTGAACAGCAGGTCCACTAATAAGAACATCCGCTCGCACACCATCAATTTTGCAATAGGCCTGAGAAGCAGGGGTTATATGATTATGAATCTCATGAAAGCACCAGAAGAACTACAAATTTGATGCATAACCAAAAATGGAGCAGCAAAGAGACCATGGCAAATGTTAATACAGATTACCTCAAGTCTATTGTGGGCATTGACACGAAACAATGCTTTAAAAATATGACCCCTCTGCAGAACAACAGAAACGTATCATCAAACTCTCATTCAACGACACATTATTTTAATTACTTCATTTACCAATATACAAGTATTCAAGCACGTTATGAGGCTGACCTCTAGTGCTTTATGAACAGCTTCTGCTGGCCAATGTGAAGAAAAATATTTCTTCTGGGGGTAAGAAGTAATTTGCGGGTCTCCGTATACAATGGGATCTGGGCATGAACCTGAATATATTTGTCCACCAACACCAGGTGACAATGTTAGCTGCACAGGGAGACTTTCGCTCTCCGCTGCCTGTTCATTAAAATGCATAGTAGGCAACGAAGTAAAAGCAATGTTTGATGCTCTAGGCAATGAAAGCTCTTTAGATCCTTCATGATCCAAGATAGGAACATCTCCCTTGAAATTCGATTCCCCAAGACAGACAGTCAGCGAACTATTTGCTGTTCCAAGTACAAGCTCAAAGAAGTGAGAGGAAATTATAAACTACAGACTATTTCAAACCACAATCAAACTTTTATGCAGGATGAGTTCAACTATTTCCCCTACTAGGGAAAAAGACTTAGACAGCACAAAAAGGCAAACATGATAATAAAAAATTCGGCAAAGGGTCTGATCTGTCCCTCTACTATCATCAATAGTCTAAAAAAGCCCTCCGTTATACTATTAGGACATCCAAATCCCTGACGTTATACTATTATACATATATGCCCTTATTTTAACGGAAGGGCCACGTGGCAAGCTTAAAACCATCCGATTAAATTTATAATGGATCCGACCCAACCCATTACCCATTACCCAACCCAACCCTAACCCTTCTAGACCTCCACTGTTTACCTTCTGAAGCAGAGCAATCCTCTGGTTTGTCGCAGCCATAACAACAGCAGAAAAGGGAAACCTTGACGCCTTCAAGCTATTACTCATCTTGAAACCTTCACTAGCTCTAATACTCCCACCCCAGGAAACAAAATTCTCATTAATAAATGCCACCAATGCCTCATTGCACAAAGTCCTTTGACAAAACATAGGCGTATCGGGATGCTCATGCGAATGCAAATACACAAAAAGCAGCTTAAACTCATGCCTAGACCTCTGTAAAGCATCCATAAAACCTTCAGCAATAAAATTCGGCCTTATACTCCCAAAATCCCTCTCAAATATATTCACAAAATTCATTGCCTCTGAAGCCGATGCAGATACAGATACTAAAGCTGACGAGGACTCGCCATTACGGCCTGAATTGAGCCCGATCATTCTCAACGAATACGAAAGTACACCTCCTGCTGCCCATACACCAAACCTTAAAGCACCTGAAATTAACCCCTAGACAACCGCAATCTCCCCACAGTAGCACCTCCTTCTCGATGTAACACTAGAACTAGACATAGAACAATACTATCAGAGTTGACTGGTCGAAAAAGAAGAAAGAATTTTAATTGAGAAGTTTAATTGAGAAGAAGAAAGAATTTTAATTGAGAGGGAGGGACATCTACAGAGAAGGAGCGAACAAATTAGGGTTCACACGTTAATAAGGGTGAAGGGTCTAGAAGGGTTAGGGTAGGGTTGGGTAATGGGTTGGGTCGGATCCATTATAAATTTAACCGGATGGTTTTAAGCTTGCCACGTGGCCCTTCCGTTAAAATAAGGGCATGTATATATAATAGTATAACGTCAAGGAATTGGATGTCCTAATAGCATAACCGAGGCTTTTTTAAACTATTGATGATAGTAGAGAGGCAGATCAGGCAAAGTACCCTTTGCCGTAAAAAATTTGGTTAAATTAGTTACATCCATTATCAAAGAAACCAAAGAAGAAGTACAATAGCTTACAATAAACATAAAGTGAAAATACAATTAACACACAAGAACAAACAAGAAGATAAATGCACTTCAACTCTAGCATCGAGTTCTAGTTTTCACAAGACGAGTGCGCTCCGATGAGACTAGCTACTCTAAGCACACATGTCATATAGTTCCTTTTGTTTTGACAAACTGGGGTGAAGCAAGCATACATGTATTAATATATGCACACACAGACAAACTGATGGCTGAATAGATTTCTTTTTCTTAGGCATTTGATTGTATATTGGGTACAAGCCTGTAAATAGACGACTATGATTAATTCCACTGTGCTTAAAAGTCATATAATAGAAAGCACAATCACTAGGCAAGAAAACCAAAAATAAAGCAAAGAGTTTCACTAATAAAACCAAGAAATAATACAATTATGTTTGCAATTTCAGGTTCATATCCTAGGGGATGCAAAAAACAGTAGGTGATTTCTGCCTTGGTGAGCACAGTTATCATTGGTGGGAGATACCAGTGGAATATAGAGGTTCACTGTCAACAAAAAGGTTAAATATAGTAATACCCAACCAAATCCAATAAAACAATAAGAAGTGAAAGAACAGCGCACTGGTGAAAACTAACCGCTTATTTGGATGGTTGTTCGTATTGTATTGTTATCCGAAAACAATGCTTGTTTTGATTGTTTCATTAAAATTAGTTGTATTGTATTGTTAAATCCATTGTTCTGGAATAATAAAAAGTCCCATTTTTTGAAACAACCGATTTGGTGTAGTGGGATTGTTTCCTATTTTTCTTTCCAATTATGTCCTAGCTTATTATTCCATAATTCTATTTAACCCTTTACTTTTTTTTATTTTAACACCAACTCTTCAACATATAATCTACTGTCTTAGTCCATTTTTTTTCAGAACTTCTGCCGCTTCCAACTCAACATAAAAGGTATAGGTTTTGCCTTCTTTTTATTTCATTTTTTCTCCTAATGTGATTTAACTCCAATTCTTTGTTCCTTTGTTCTGCCAATTCTCGTTCCTTTCTTTATCATAGTTTTTTTTTTTTCTAATGATAGTTAAAGACATATTTGGTGATAAATTAAAGGCATATTTGGTGATAAATTTAATAGAAAGGGGTTTTCTTAAATTATTTTTTTGAAATTCATGATGAATTTAGTATTAAACAGTTGAGGATATTTTAGTAAACTTATAAGTAACAGTACAATACGAATACGATACAATCAAACCAAACAGCAGAAGTACAATTTATCCCAACAGTATATTCATAAAAATGATATAATACAATACAATATAATACAATATAATGAATAACAACCATCCAAACAAGCTGTAACTTGGAAATCCTACAAATAAATCACATAGAACATACTATACAAAATTACATACCTGTAGGAGGAGAGATTTGCTTAGATCGCCTAGATCGACGGTTCTTCTTCTTATCCTTAATCGGAGTATTATTACTGTCACCTACTACAGCTGTCTGATTCTGGGTTTCCGCAACCACTTCACCCATATCTCAAAATTTAAACCCACAACTTAGAAGTAAACGAAATGCGAACAAAAAAAAAAAACAATCAATAAACAAGAATCTTCCGGTATAAAAAATTGACGGAAGAATAAAAATAAAAATAAAAAGAGAAAAGAAAGCGGGGTGAGGAAGGAATTACTACGGTATTTATATAATGAGTTATGTATTAGCAGGGACAAGGTGGGTTGGGGGGTGAAAGGAACGTGATGATTGGTCGGCGTAGACAAGGGCGCCGACTATTGATTCCTTTGTCTTCTCCTCTTCCCATTTCCTTTCATTTCTTTTTCATTTCTATTTCTATTTCTATTTTCTTTTTTTTTAACTTTTTCCTTTTTAGGTAGAAATATGCTCTTTATCTTACTCCTCTCTTTTGCTTTGAGGGAAAGGAAATGAAAGGAGCATTGTGAGGACACGTGGGAACTCCTTTTCTCTTTTCTTTTCAATTTCAAAATACTAGTGTTAGAACCATTGCTTAATCTTATAATATTATGATATAATATAACATATTATTTTAATAAATATTAAGTGTTATTTTATTACTTAATATAGTGTGCAAAAGTATAATAAAATTAAAACATACACTCAAATAAATTATTTGTTCCTTATTTATTCTTTATTAAATTAGCAAGTACTTAGTACTATATATTTACTAATATTACTTTTTATTAACTTGTCAATTGTCTTAATATTTTGATATGACTTATCTTTTAATATAACAAAAATATATATATTTCTTACTTTAGAAAATTTTTGGTTTTTTCTAAACTTATCTTATATTTTTATATTTTCTCATAAATTTATATTTTATTTCTTTTTTGTTCCTTGCTTATCTAATCGTATTATTCATTCCTTAATATTATTAAATTTGCATATAAATTTTTGTTAAGTTACCAGTTAATATAATACAATACATATACTTTTGTATTACTCTTGAAATTTAATTTGAAGCTTTCTCATAATTATTTCGATATTTAAATTTATCAATAATATTTTACTCAATTTTATCAAATAAATTTGAAGTGTGGATATACACATTGATTTTTGTTCAACTTATATATATATATATATATATATATATATAGGGAGAGAGAGTGTGTGTGTGTAACGATCCGACCGGTCGTTTTGAGATCTAGCGTATCATTTAGCAGTTTGAGGCCCTGAGTAGCTTCACTTTAGGTATTATGACTTGCACGCGTGGTCAGAATTGAATTTTGGGAAGTTCGGAGTTGATTTGGAAAGAAAATTCTAATTTCAGAAGTCTTAAATTAGAGGAATTTATCAAAGTGTGCTTTTTGAGTAAACGAACTCGGAATCTAGATTTGAAGGTCCCAACAGGTTCATATGATGATTTCTAACTTGGAGAATGTCCGGATCGGGTTTTGGATGGTCGGTAGCATTTCGACGCCTATTGTGGAAGTTGGCATTTTAAAAAAAAATTATAAATTTGGGTTGAGGTATATTTCAATGTTATCGATGTTCGTTTGGGATTACGAGTCTAGGAATAGCTCTGTATGGTGATTCTGATATTGGTAGCGCGTCCGTAAGTGGATTTGGAGGTCCGTAGGTCATTTCGGGGTCATTTGGCGAAGTTAGAAATTTGAAGGTTTTTGAGAAGTTTGACCGGGAGTGGACTTTTTAATATCGGGGTTGGATTCTAATTCTGAAAGTTGGAGTAGGTCTGCAATGTGGAATATGACTTGAGTGCAAAATTTGAGGTCAATCGGACGTGATTTGATAGATTTCGACATTGAATGAAGAAGTTTGAAGTTTTAAAGTTCATTAAGCTTGAATTGGGGTGTGATCCATGATTTTGATGTTGTTTGATATGATTTGAGGCCTCGAGCAGGTCTGTGTTATGTTATGAGACTGGTTAGTGTGATTGGTTAAGGTCCTGGGGACCTCGGGGTGGTTTCAGATAGTCAATGGATTAAATTGGAGCTTGGTGGTATTGCTGAACGGTCTGAGTTCTTGTGAAACCGCACCTGCGAAAAAAGGCTCGCAGGTGCGACGCCGCAAAAGCGGCAAGGGAAGAGCAGAAGAGGAGGTTGGCCAAAAGGCCTGGACCGCAGAAGCGGGCATAGACGCGCATGTGCACGAGCACAGAAGCGCACGAGGAGAGCAAAAGCGGAAGTGCAGATGTGCTACATGAGGCGCAGATGCGGGAACTGTTGGGCCGAGCTGGAGCCGCACCTGCAATGGGATTTTTGCAGGTGCGGAGCCGCAGGAGCGGCTATTGGACCGCAGGTGCGAAAGTCGCGCTGAGCACTGTCATTTTAAAGACGGGATTTGGCTATTTTCCTCCATTTTCATTTGGTTGCGCAATTTTTGGAGCTCTTGCAAGGGATATTTTCGTCATCTATGTCGAGGTAAGAGATTTCCACCTATTGCAAGTTAAATACTTGAATTATATATGCATTTAGACATGAAATTTTGTAGAAATTTGGGATTTTTAGGGAAAATCTAGAAATTTATAATTTTGGAAAAGACCACGAATTTAGGCATGGAATTAAGAACAAATCATATATTTGAGTTCATGATGTTATGGGTAGTGTTTATCTTCGAAAATTTTTGGAATCCGGATACGTGGGCCCGGGGGTGAATTTTAGGAATTCTTCAAATTGGGTTGGAAAATCACTTTAATAGTTAGGGTGTGAACTCTTGAGCATGTAATGACTATTTTATATAATATTTGACTAGTTTCAGATCGTTTGGAACCAAGATGAGGATTTAAAGCACAATTTTGGACCGGAAAGTAAGTTTTGAGACGAGGTAAGTCTCATGTCTAACTCTGTGAGGGAGAAATTACCCCTAGGTGTTGTATATTGATGTGTGCTACTTGTTGTGGGGGGCTACGTACGCGCGAGGTGACGAGAGCCCGTATGTAGCTATATTCATGTCATTGTCCGGGTAGGCTTAGGTTCACATCATGCTATAGCTGTATTATTTGAGCAGTCTCTCGCCTATTAAATTCCTTTATTTTACATTACTACTTGAGACTAGACTTGCTATTGTAGAGACTTCATGAGTTCATGATTAGACACCGAATAATTTTACTCCTCTCACGACATGTTTCTGTGATATATATGTTCCGTTGAAAGGTTTTTGTTAAAGAAATTATAACTCACACGTTTATTCGTGAGTGGGGTCAAGGACCCGTCACAAGTGCATGATTATCAACTAGGAATGTAAAAAACATCTGTCTGGAATACAATTTGGACAAGAGAAATATAAATACTTTGAAGGAGACTCTGTCGGCTGCGGGTTGTAATATGGAATGCAGCTCACCTAAGTCCCCGCATGCATATACGCCTCTATTCTCACAAGGCCACTAATCATGTATGTACCTGCACAAAAGTGTGCAGCAAGTGAAGTATGAGTATGTAATCAACGTGTACCCAGTAAGTATCTAACCGGAGGAGTGACTAGGGGTCGACATCAACACCCATTAGTGGTCCAATAACATTAGGTAAAATAAAGAGGTAAGTGAACATGAGTCAGAGCAAATAAATAAAATAAACAAGCATAAAATACGTGATACTATAACGACCCGGCTGGTCGTTTTGAGAGTTATAACCCTGATCCCTTATTAACTGCTTTCCCCGTATCTATTTCTGCTATTGTGACTTGCCGGGAGGTTTCGTTTTAATTTTTGGAGTGTTTTGGGACACTTAGTCCCTAAATGCGAGCTTAAGCCTTAGGATTTGAACCGCAATCAAAACTGTGTGAAGACGACTCTAGAATGGAGTTCCTTCGATTCCGTTAGCTCCGTTAGGTGATTTTGGACTCAGGGGCGTGTCCGGATTGTGTTTTGGAGGTCTGTAGCTCATTTAGGCTTGAAATGGTGAAAGTCGAAGTTTTGGAGATTTTGACCGGTAGTGAAATTTTTGATATCGGGGTCGGATTCCGATTTCGGAAGTTGGAGTAGTAGGGTTGAATATGACTTGTGTGCAAAATTTGGGATCAATCGGACGTGGTTTGATAGGTTTCGGCATCGGTTGTCGAATTTGGAAGTTTCAAGTTCTTTAAGTTTAAATCGGAGGATGATTCATGATTTTAGCATTGTTTGAGGTGGTTTGAGGGCTCGACTAAGTTTGTATGGTGTTTTAGGACTTGTTGGCATGTTTGGTTGAGGTCCCGGGGGCCTCAGGTGTGTTTCGGATCCTTAACGGAGGAAATATTGGACTTAGGAAATTTCTGAAGTTGCTGGTTTCTGGTGTTTCGCACCTGCGGTGGGAAGACCGCAGGTGCGGAATGGCACGTGCAGCGCACAAAGCGAAGAAGTGATAATTGGAGGTTTGTCCAGGGATCGCAAATGCGGGGGAATTTTCGCATCTGCGATGCCCGCATATGTGTTATAGGAACCGTATGAGCGGTCAACGACTGCAGAAGCGGACAGTGCTCTGCAAGCGCACACACGCAAGTACGGCCCCCTTGCCGCAAATGCGGTCACATCCCCCTTAAGTGTTTTTTGCACCTGTGATGGTATTTCTGCAGGTGCGGATGAAGGCCCGCAGAAGCGGGTTTACTGGCAGAAAAGGGGCCAAATCGAGGGTTTATGTCATTTTTCACCATTTGGACTTGAGAGCTCCGAATTAGGCAATATTTTGAGGGATTTTCAGAGGAAGCTTTGGGGTAATGATTCTTAACTCGTTTTTGGTTGTATTCCATTAACGTATAGTTGTTTTCTTCATTAAATTAAAGAAATTGGGTGAGAAATTTGGGGAAGAAGGGTGGAAGTTCTTCAACTAAGTTTTTGAGATTTGATTGGGATTTTGATATCGGATTTGGATAATTTTGGTATGAGCGAACTCGTGAGTGAATGGGTGTTCATATTTTATGATTTTTACCCGATTCCGAGACGTGGGTCCGGGGAGGCTTTTTAGGGCGATTTTCTAATTTCTTGCTTTAGCTTTGATTTCATTAGCTAGATTAGTTCCTTGTAGTTATATTTATGTTATGTAATTGATTTTGGCTAGATTTGAGCCATTCGGAGTCGGATATTCGTGGAAAGAGCATTATTATGGATTGATTGAGCTTGGTTCGAGGTAAGTGTCTTGCCTAACCTTGTGTGGGGGAACCCCCCTTAGGATTTGGTAATTGTTTTGATGTGTGAGCGCCGTGTACGTGAGGTGACGAGTACGAACACAGGCGAATTGTTGTAAAAACCCAATTTCTGCTAAGTAATAACATGTTTCTTCTTATTTGAGTCATATCAGCATGAGTAGTATCCTGTTAGATTATAATAACATGTCTACTTGCCTTAATTGTTTATCTGAACTCTGTGCAGCATGTTTAATGAATTTTCTTGCTTTTCCTTGGCTTGTACTTAGTGTAAATTGTAGGATTTCGTGTTGTAGCTGCTGAATTCTATTGTTTGAGCTGTGTATTTACTTTTGGGACTACAGAACGGTATTCTGGGAGATCCCCCTACATATTTACTTTGGGACTACATAACGGTATTTCGGGAGATCCCCCTGCATATTTACTTTTGGGACTACGGAACGGTATTCCGGGAGATACCCCACTGTCTTGCATATTTACTTTGTGACTACGGAACAATATCCCGAGAGATCCCCCTGCACATTTACGTTTGAGACTACGAGACGGTATCTCGGGAGATCCCCTGTTGTTATTTCTGTGTACTGAGCTGTTACCTTTCTATGATTTCATACTTGTTAAACTTCAGTCTTTATTTTATTGCAATATTTCACTCTACCTTGTTCTTATTTTATATATATGTATACACACACACACACACACCAGTAGGGCCTTGACCTGACCTCGTCACTACTCAACCGAGGTTAGGCTTGGCACTTACTAGGTACCATTGTGGTGTACTCACGCCCTTTCCTGCACATGTTTTTCATGTGCAAATCCAGGTTCTTCCTACCAGCCTCGTTATCAGTTGCAGTCGCGCTGTCCCGGAGACTTTAAGGTACATATGTCCGCGCCTGCAGATCCTCAGAGTCCCCCTCTATCCCCCTATTTTGATTCTTCTCTTATTTTCTATAGATACTGATGTATAGAACAATTAGAACCTTGTAGAAGCTTGTGAATTACGATGTTCTGGGTTTTTGGAGTGTTATGTATATTTCGAGGGTTGGTCATTGTATATGCCGAGCGGCATCTCAATTGCTTATTTAAAATATTTTCTACTGTTAGTTGTACATTTTCATGCTATTCATTTCATTTTCGCAAAGTGTTAGGCTTACCTAGTCTTAGAGATTAGGTGTCGTCACGACAATTCACGGAGGGAGAATTTGGGCCGTGACAGATATAAATACCCCTCTTTACAATGAACTCAAGCTTCATGTTAGAAATTCCCTCCTTAATCGGAGCAAACATATACGTGTAGTGGATTTCATCAAATAGATTGTCATAATTTAAATCAGCAAAACTCACGGATACATTGGCTTCTTGTCGAATATTACACACGATTCCATGAGGATATGATATAGGAAATGGCGAGGCGTACGACCCGATCCAACATAAATACTTAAAGTGTGCACTGTTGAGGGTCGAACGACACAAACCATAGATGCATTTATTAAACTGCTGAGGCGAACGGCCCGCTCCCATGAGAGTGTGGTACATAAATCCTACCGAGGCGAACGACCCGATCCCATAAGATGTAAAAGACATGATCCTGTCGAGGCGAACGTCCCAATACCATAAGATGTGAAATACATAATCCTGCCGAGGCAAACAGCCTGATCCCATTAGAATAAGAAGCTTCGACGGGTCCTTGACCCCACTCACGAATAAACGTGTGAGTTGTAATTTCCATAACAAAAACCTTTCAATGGAACATATATATCACGGAAAAATGCCGAAAGAGGAGTAAATTTATTCATTGTCTAATCATGAACTTGTGAAGTCTCTGCAATAGCAAGTCTAGTCTCAAGTAGTAATATAAAACAGAGGAATTTAATAAGCGAGAGACTGCTCAAATAATACAGCTATATCATGATGTGAACCTAAGCCTACCCGGACAATAACATGAATGTAGCTACGTACGGGCTCTCGTCACCTCGCGCATACGTAGCCCCCCACAACAAGTAGCACACATCAATATACAACACATAGGGGTAGTTTCCCCCTCACAGAGTTAGACAGGAGACTTACCTCGTCTCAAAGCTTACTTTCCAGATTATGCTTTAAATCCTCAACTCAGTGCCAAACGACCCGAAGCTAGTCAAATGTTATATAAAATAGTCAATACATGCTTAAGAGTTCACACCCTAACTATTAGAGTGATTTTCCAATCCAAATTGAAGAATTCCTAAAATTCACCCCCGGGCCCACGTGCCCGGATTCCGAAAATTTTCAAAGATAAACACTACCCATAATATCATGAACTCAAATATATGATTTGTTCTCAATTCCATGCCCAAATGCGTGGTCAAAATCCAAAAAAATAAATTTCTAGGTTTTCCTTCAAAATCCCTAATTTCTACAAAATTTCATGTTTAAATCCATATATAATCCAAGTATTTAACTTGCAATATGTGGGAATCACTTACCTTGACATAGATGATGAGGATGGAGCTCCAAAATCGCTCCAAGACCGGCTCCCATGGAGGAAATTAAGTAAAAATGGCGAAAATCCCGTTTTTAAAAAACCTCACTGCCCAGGCAACCTTCTTCGGGATCGCGGGAACACCTTCGCGATCACGAAGATCTAATTCAGCTGCCCCAAATTCTCCTCTATGCGAACGCAACAAAGGAGATGTGATCGCGAGCCTCTGCCTGATCAACCTACGTGAACGCAAGCCCAGCTCCGCGAACGCGAAGGCCAAGCCTTCATGCCTCAGACCAATGCCTTCCGCGATCGCGTACTTGCCCCTGCGATCACGAAGAACAACTTTGCCAGCTCCCAGTCAGCACTATACGATCGCGTGCCTATCTACGCGATCGCGATGAACAACCCAAACACCAAAAACGAGCAATCATAAACAAGGAGAATTCGGTTCGAAACCATCCCAACCCCGTCCAATCACACAACCCAGTCCCATAACACAACACGGACCTGCTCAAAGCCTCAAATCACATCAAATAACATCAAAATCATGAATCGCACCCCAATCCAAGCTCAATGAACTTTAGAAATTTAAACTCCTACATTCAATGCCGAAACCCATCAAATCATGTCCGATTGACCTCAAATTTTGCACACAAGTCACTTTCGACGTTATGAACCTACTCCAAATTCTGGAATCAGAATCCGACACCAATATCAAAAAGTCCACTCCCGATCAAACTTCTCAAAAACCTTAAAATTCCAAACTTTCGCCAAATGACACTGAAGTGACCTACGAACCTCCAAATCCACTTCTGAACGAACTCCCAAAACCAGAATCACCATACGGAGCTATTCCCAGACTCGGAATGCTAAACAAACATCGATAACATTGAAATATACCTCAACCCATTTTTTTTATGAATTCTTCCATAATGTCAACTTCCACAATAGGCACCGAAACGCTCCCGGGTCATCCAAAACCGATACGGACATACGCCCAAGTCCAAAATTATCATACGAACCTGTTGAAACCTTCAAATCCCGATTCCCAGGTCGTTTACTCAAAAATCACACTTTAGTCAATTCTTCCAACTTAAAACTTCCAAAATGAGAATTTTCTTTCCAAATCAACTCCGAACTTCCCGAAATTCAATTACGACCACGCGTGCAAGTCAGAATACCTGAAGTGAAGCTACGCATGGCCTCAAGCCGCTAAACGACATGCTAGAGCTCAAAACGACCGGTCGGGTCATTACATTCTCTCCCGTTTAAACATACGTTCATCCTCTGGAGTTGTCCAAAATCAATGTGTAACACCTCGTGCACCTACCCGTGCCTCCACAACCCCGTTGAGCACATCAGCTCGAGCAAACCTGAAAATCCTCCCCTTTATTTAGTCAAATTAGCCTTAGAGCCAAATTCCAACATCTGAAATTCTCTACCAGGTCTGTTTCCAACATACGAACACCGTATCCATCACTACATGATGTACCAGTACATGATTGTATCCTCTCACCGAATTTACACCATGCACCGCATTATTCACATGACCATAATGACATCCCCTAACAACAATAGCCGAAATACCACGAATCATATGCCCACAACACACCTCATGAAGCATATAAGTCCCAATTCAGCTCTCGCAATACTGCCACGATAGAAGAGATGTGTAGAAACTCGTAACCACCTGCCGAATCACGATTCATGGAGTCTCTCCTCCCGACAAGAACCATTACCTCGTTCTGGACAAAATATCAATATTTACTCTTAAATGTGCCCCATACATATCTGATCGCACTGATCCCAAGTCCGATAATCTCGTCTCACCCAGTACAAGCTACTCAGGAAATAAGCCACCTTAGATGCTGCCAAAAGTCTTATATGATGCCACAATATACCAACAAGCTACAAACTCGAATGTGATACATAAGGAAACAAACCTGGAAAGAACTACTCAACCCGCGTAACTAATTTAAACAACCGAAAATATGTTATGAACCTTCCTTAGAAAATGAGAAGCAAAACACATAATAGTAGATATGGGAAAGTGTACTCGAAATCACATTGTCGCGGTGTGCAACCCGATCCACACATGATACCGTTGCAGCATGCAACCCGATCCAACCATGATACCCGTGGTGGCGTGTCACCTGATCCAAACATAATACTCTGTAAGGAAGTACTTGTCGAGCTAAAAGGCTCATACTTGCGGAATACCTGAATATTAACCACAAGCACGCGAAGTACTTCATACAAATCCTGGGGAGACACATAGTGTCATACGCTACAAAACTCAAACACATCTAAGGTGCAATAAATGACATGTATCTTGAGAGTCATCCTGCTCTCACAACACCACAAATTACACGGGATCTCAATATGAGTGCGAATAATCAAACCCCCTCACAACCCACCTGGCATAATATAGATTACACGGAATAGCTGACGACAAAAATAACGTCCAGGTCCGTAAGATTCCTCCGTAAACAACGTTAAGCTGAAATGAACATATTCGGTTCTATATAGCCCACATTTACATTTAGATCCACCCACGGACCTCACTTTGATTTTGACCGTGCCATACTAGGCTGATAACCTTTCAAGGATCCACACTAACCCTTTTTCCTATGACACATAAGAACAACTGTCTAATCTGAAACAAACTTCCAAAATTCACAACCAATGAATAGAGCACCTCCCAGGCCTAAGCTATCATATTAGAGATAGTATCATAACCTCCATACTTGGTTTCAATCTTCAATCAATAAAGTGACTACATGTCACACTTATACAATTTTTCTGTGGGGTATGCTCCCATAACCTTCCGCACCAGGTAACAAAGTCTGCACGTCCATACCGCCATCCATACAATGTTATAAAGCGAATCAAGATTCCGCAAATCAGTACACAAAGCCTCTTACACAAGACACCGATCTCGGGTGACGCTAAATACAATACCAACTTACTCTAAACATCTGAATCATTTCCTGCTCACCCAAGCTTGTAACATTCTTGTCTACTACGAACTACAACCTTGATCCTAAACTTTCAATTCCCATTTCGCTCACTACCCTAACATGCCAATACGTGAGAATACCAGAATTCCATCATAACTCCTGAAGCACTAATAGAATAAACACTCCAGCACATAGAATACTTTCACTGAACTCATTTTAGGAGAACCATTGCAACACGTGACTAAATTCCCACAACTGCAGAAAATACAAACCTCGAGTAGTTGTCTAAACCACCACAATTATTCGGGGATCCATCTACACATAACAAGCCATAATACTCGAATGCCTCCAAATAAAATCAATTACGGCAGCCGTCAAGCCTCACACGTACCGCCACAAATCACATGTATAACTTAACACGATGAAGGAACTGATCATTTCCACCATCCTGCCAATTCAACCATTGCTAACCAATCTGACTTCCTATAATTTACTCCGGACTTGCCTTAGTAATAATAATAGCTCCATTTAAAACATAACGACCCTAAATCTGCACTCATCTTGAATGACCTTATTTCACGAGATCACGTTGTTTAAAAAACCAATTAACCACCACATATTTCCCTTGTGCACCCATTCTGATAATTCTTCCATGAATCCGAAGTTATTTTCTCCCATTCCTCCAATTCTACACCACATACCGATGATAACATAGAACACTTCAAGCCCCTTTCATAATCCACTGCAACAACTTGGTACTTAACCATGCAACAGACTCAAATCCTTAGGCACCGCAATTTAATTTTGAACCTACTAGGACCATTGCTGAGTTTCACCCACTACTAGCACATGAACACCTTCTCAAAGAAGCAACCGACTGAAGTCATTTCCTTATACATCACATCCACGCGAAGCATAGACTCTGAGTCTTCCCAAAACCTGAACATGAATCGATACGGCTAAAGATAGCACACATTACTCAAATCCTTTGCTCAAATTACCACTGACATTTTCTTTCCTTAGTCGTAATAGCCCACCAATACATCAATAACCAGAAACCGCACAAGTAGACAACCTCTAAGACTACCAATACATCAACCATATACCTGACATCTGTCTACAAGCCTCTAAGACTACATAAATGTCATTAAGGTCGGTATAGGGCCCCGCCATACCAGTCAATACATGTCCCAATCATACTGACCAAATAGGTAACTCCGAAGCAAGTGGAATGCAGCAACACCTTCCGCTGAGCTGATAGCCTACTAGGAGGACTGTCAACCTGTCTATCGGGACTTGCGGGCATGAAACGCATGACGCCGGGGAGAATCAATAAGGGTTTCGCACTCGATGATATTGATAAATAAGTAATAATGAACACTTGATACATAAGGATCCCGTATGAGAGACAAGTTAAGACAGGACATAACCCAAGAGGCATTACATAAAATACAGATATGAGAGTGGACCAACAGGTAGTCTGTAGTTGATTCAGGAATAGCCTAGTTATGGCTAGATAGGAGGACACAGACAAATCAGTAGATCATGCAAGATAAACGTAGTGAAACCCAACATAGGAACTTCAATCTCTCAAATACGACATTGTAATCCTCGAGAAATATTGCGAGCGTTTTCGCATGACGGTCTTTGCCAGTAGTGCCATAGGAGTTTCACCAGACGGTCTTTGAGGATAGTTATGGGACGGGCTGCAGGCCGCATCAATATACGTGTTATGTATTATATGTGGGTTGGGCTGCACGCCGCAACAATATAGGTTATATATTTATGGATCGGGCTGCACGCTGCAGCAATATATGTTATATATGGATCGGACTACACGCCACAATAATATACATATTGGATCGGGTTGCACGCCGCAGCAGATGTAGCGCTTGGGCTGAAGGAGCCCCTCCAGGAGTCTGTACACCCCCAGTGAGCGCAGTCGACTATTATATGGATCGGGCTGCACGCCGCAACAATATATGTTATATATATGGATCAGGCTGCACGCCGTAGTAGTATAAATATATATATGTATGTATAAATGTAGTGGAGCGGGCTGCCCACCGCAGCAGTTGTGTGTGTTCATGGTACTTACTGAGTACGAGTGTTAAGTGAGAGCATGGGATACCGATAGTGGAGTCACGAGTGACTGAGAGGCTTGCCCGAGAGGCTTTATTATGAGTGATACTGTGCCCGAGGGGATTATATTTTATGAAGATGCTATTTTTTTCACTCTTCTTTACACTGAGCCTCTGATAATAAATGTTGGACAAAAGTTTTCATACGATATTTTTAAATGGAAACGGGAGTTTTATGAAATATTCGGAATTGTAGATTTCTGACTTGATTTATTCATTTCCACTATTATTCATTACATGGATTTACATGATTTAAATTGCTCGTCACTACACTCAAGTTTTTATTTTACATTGATTACTTACTGAGTTGGCGTACTCACGTTACTCCCTGCACCTCTGTGTGCAGATCCAGGTACCGGACCATCTCGCTAGTTGATTCCCCGACGATCTTGGAGTTGTTCGAGGATTGAGGTAGCTGCTCAGCGTCCCCAGCTCACCTCTTTTCCTTCCCTCAGTTTATAGTTTCTTTTGGTCTTTTGTACCTCAGACTTTTGTTGTAGCAATTCACTATTGTACATTGTATTTTTAGTCGTAGATGCTCATGAAAGTTGACTCCAGGTTTTGGGGAAGTGTGTATTTGTTTTATCTCTTTCTGATATTTTTAAAATCTGCTAAATTTTGGAGAAATTATGGGATATATTGATAATCTGAAATGGTTGGCTAGCCTAGTTCCATGATAGGCGCCATCACGACCGGCTTAGGATTGGGGGTCGTGACACTATGAGTATATTTTTCAACTCATTAAGCCGTTCATCTGTACGACATTGGAGTAGAGAGATATTCGCGTTTTAGCGAAACTACGCCAAGCAACTCTCTATGGGACCCACATAGGCGATTTATATATGTTGATATATATAAGACGCCCTAACCCCTATTTTAACTCGTTTATTTTCAGTATATTCAGACCCTATACACCTTAAAACACTCTCTCAAGGTTATCTCATGATCCAAGATCCAAACAAAGGGCAAACAACACAAAGCAAGTGTCGGAAATCCCGTCGCGCTAGTAAGTTTCTTGTTCTTCTTGTTGTTGCTGATTTTTGGGTGGTTCCAGCTCATGTGGGAGGTTGTTTTAAGTGGTTTATGTTCTGTAAAATACTTTCCCATGGTTTTAATATCAACCCTAGGTTATTTCAAGTCTTGCAAATGGATTACACCATAGTTCAGCATCAAAAGTTAGTTCTGGTTAAGAATAACACCTCTTTGAGGTTGTGTTGTCATTAAGGATAGTTGTGGGCTGTGTTTTTATGAAATTTAAAGATTTTGATACTGGTTAAGGTGAGTATAATATCCTACTAATTGTTCTTAAGCTTGCTTGTATGTTGGTTAAGTTTTTAGGATAATAAACTACAAGATAATACTTGGATTAGCTTAAGTCACTTCTATGGGGTTGTATTGTCATTGAGGGCTGTTGTAAGCTAAATATAACTTGGATTTCAACTTGAAGCTACTGTAGGAGGTATGTGTATTGTGTTCTACATGTTCTTAAGGTTATCTTGATGTTGATTGAGTTCAATGGTTGGACTAGACATTAACTAGTAAATTAAGTTGCAAATTGAAGAAAGTTGGAGTTGTGGATTTTTTCCTTTGTTATAAATATATTGTATAAGGATGGAATCATTGATGAATGTGATGACCCAAGGGGTTATTTTATGAATTAAGACTCCGTTCTAGGCTTATTAGTCATAAAAAGACTAATTTTAATTACCTCGATTTGCATGCGCAGTCCGGGCGTGAAACCGAAAATTTTTTAAGTGAAAATATAAGAAATAATAATTTTTACAATTAAAATTTGGTTTTAATTGATTTGAGTCAACATTTTTAGTAAACGAACCCGGATCTATGTTCCGACGATCCCGAGAGGTTTGTGGTAAAATATGAGACTTGGGCGTATGCCCGGAATGAATTCCGAGGTCCCAAGCCTTAGAAATCAATTTTTGAAAGAAATTATTTTACTGAATTATTAATGAAATAAAGAAAAGAATTAATGTTTGAAACCATTGGTATCGGGCTCGTATTTTGGTTTCGGGCCGGTATAGATTTGCTATAGTATTTGAACACTAACTGTGAAGTTTGGTGAGAATCGGAGTTTATTTGACGTGATTAGGACGTCCGGTTAAGAAATAGTGAAATGAAGTGTTCTTGAGAAAAATGATGAGTTTTGAGGTTTAATTCATAGTTTTATATGTTATTTTCATGATTTGATTGCACGAGCAAATCCGTATGATGTTTTTAGACTTGTGTTCATGTTTGGTTTAGAGCCCCGAGGGATCGGGTGAATTTTGAATAGGTTTGGGTTGTGTTGCGCTCGTTCTTTCTTATGTTTCGATGTTGTTTCTTCAAGCATAAATGATATCATATTGAGCAAATGAGCTCCGATTTCTGTTTTGAATGAAGCATTAGATCAGTATCATAATTACGGACCCGTAGCAAAAAAAATCATCGAATTTGGACATCGTATGAGGATTTTATGATCATTTTACTAAGAATTAGGTTGTCAGATTTTCAGATTAATTACAAAATTGCCACGGACGACGTATTTAAAAAATCTGAACTATTTGCAAATATTAAAATCTACATATCTCCTTTGTTATAAGGTCAAATTGAGTGATTTAAAAGCCTAACTTGACCAGAATTTCACAAAGAATCCATTGGATACATAAAATTTGAGTTTCGGGATCGTTTGGTATGAGAAACGAGGCAGAATAGCTGGAAGAAAAATATATAAAACTAGGGTTTGTTCATTCGGTCATATTTTGAGTTGGGGAGCTCGGATTTGGGCGATTTTCACCATAGGGATTGGGGTAAGTGTTCTATACTCGTTTTTTTATTTATATTTCAATTATCCAATTTTTTTTTATCACTTTTAAATTAAAAATCAAGAATTTTTACGGTAAAAATTGAGGGTTTGGGTAGAATTAGGAAATTTTGTAAAAATTGAATCTTTGCCTCGAATTGAGCTTGGATTTCGAAACTAATTGCATATTCGGGCTGGGGGGGAGGGGTTAATGGGTAAACGTGATTTGGTCTGAACCCCGATTTTGGACCAAGTGGGCCCGGGGTCGGGTATTAACTTTTTTGAGAAAACTTAGGAAAAATTATAATTTTCAGTAAAGTTAGTTTCTTTAGCATTAATTAATGATATTAAGTAATTATGGTTAGATTCGACTGTATTGGAGGTGAATTCATGAGGAAAAGCTATAATTGAACAGTGAGTGGCCTGCGAAGTTGAGGTAAGTGTTTGGTTTAACCTTGACTTGAGAGAATAGGAATCTCCAACTTAATTGTTATGTGAAAATGCATGTGTGTGGTGTATAGATGAGGTGACGAGTATCTATGCACCACCAAATGGTCCACTTACATGATCCCTTTCCCGTTTCCAATCGAATTGCTTCATGTTTTTAATTTTTTCATGTTTATTGTTGTCTTCTATAATTACTTGACTTGTTATATTGTTGTAAGTCTTGTTGCAATCATGTTTGGGAAGGTATTAGTTGTTTTCCTTGGTTTCATTGTGGTACATAAAGACTGAGTGGGTTGTCATTGTTTTACGAGATGTAAATATATATATATATATATATATATACTCCTGTTGGTTCATTTTGAGATATTATTTATGAAGTTGTGAGAACTACCGTTTATTGTTTATGACTGTTGAGACAAAATTATTGTGAAAGGCTTGGCCTGAATTGTGAAAGTTTTGATAGAAATAAATATATGTGACTGTGATAAGGGTGGACAGGGAAATAAATATATACGACTGTGATAAGGGTGGACAGGAAAAATAAATATATATGACTGTGATACGGGTGGATAGGGAAATAAATATATATATGACTGTGATAAGGGTGGACAAGAAAATAAATATATATGACTGTGATAAGGGTGGACAGGGAAATAAATATAATATGACTGTGATAAGGGTGGAAAAGGAATATATATATATATATATATATATATATATATATATATATGACTGTGATAAGGGTGGACATGGAAAATATAAATATATGACAGTGATGAGGGAGGATAATTATGCTTTACTGATTTTTTTTATTACAAATATTTGGAAGTTTATTGTTTTATCCTACCGTTTTCCCATATCTTGCACATTTGGTTATTTTAAATTAAAGTTTGGAAGCTTGGAAAGTTGTGTGAAATTTTGGTGACAGCCGAGGCCTGGAATAGGCGACTGAGTTATTTTATTTATTCATTGTTGCAGTTATATTTTCTTGTTTGCGTAGAATTGTTTTATTACTATATTATATACGTATATTGTCGCAGGTTAAGTTATAATTGTCCCGCCTTAGCCTCGTCACTACTTCATCGGGGTTAGGCTCGTCACTTACTCAGTACATGAGGTCGGTTGCACTGATACTACACTCTGCACACTTTTGTGCAGATCCAGGTATCGGCCAGTAGTAGAGATGTTTAGTAGCCGCTATTCATTATCCGGAGACACAAGGTATATCTGCCGGCGTTCGCAGATACCGAGAGTCTTCTCTTAATTCGTAGAGACTGTTTTATAATTTTCCTAAAATAATTATATTATTTCTTTCAGCCCATTAATTATAGTACTCTTTAGTAGTTCGTGAATTGTGACACTAGACCCTGGGGTAGTTTTGGAGTTATTTATATAGTTAGTTCCTGGCTCGGTTTATTTATTTGTTTATTATTTTATGTTTGGAGTTATTCTTTGAAAACCATTAGATTAAGTTTACTTTAAAATTATTTTATTATGTCTAAATGGATAATCAAAGGAAAGTAGTTAATCGAACTCTAACGTTGACTTGCCTAGCGAGTGTGATGTTAGGCGGCATCGCAATCTCTAAGGTTGGAAATTTGGGTCGTGACAATGAATTACTTGATTATCATATTAATGATGTTGTTAAGTTAATGTAAGAAGTCTATAAGGGGTTATACAGATTCCGATCGAGCTTGTGGCTCAAAATGATTGTTGAACTAATCAGAGAGCTTATTGTGAATTATATTATTGTTGTTTGGGATGTTTGGCGACTTTTGGTAACATATGGGATGTGGTAAAAACAGGGGAGGTGCTGTCCGTTTTCTTGTAAAATATTGGTTTATAAATATGAGAGTTACAATGCTTATATGATGACGAAGAAGTCGGGTTACTCATTGTAGACGTAAGAAGATCATATTAAGCTTTGTTGACGATTGGAGAGAAGATTGCAAAGGTATGTTAAGGCACTTCCTTCTTTCTATTTGAATTATCTAAAGTGAAGCGAACGTAAATGATATGCTATTTCATAATGAATCTACTTCTAGCAACTAAGGTTGTCCATGTTGTTCTTTCCTTACAAAGTTATTCTAAGAAAGTATGCATGATCCTTGAGTCCTAGTGAAATTCATATTGACGGTATGATGTCCATAATGTTAATCGAAGGTGCAACTACCTTACGTCACTCCGAAAGTTTTAGAGCGTGATTCCATGAGTCCAGCATGCATTATATATAGTATCTATTTTACTCTACTGAGCTGTGCTATAGTCGGCCGGGTACGGAACCTATTGTGCAACCACTGATCAGTTGGGTTTACCGAGATCCACGTGGCCGGGTGTGATTCTACCGAGCCTTATGATGGTCGGGTATGTTTTTACCGAGTCCTCTTTGAGGCCAGGTACGATACGATGATGATGATGCCCACAGAGGCGGATGCTTTTAAAAGATTACGTATATATATGTATCACGCATTTCATGTCACTATCTCTTAGAGGCACTCAGATGCTACAGGTTGTATTTCATATCTCTCTCTTTACATTACTGTTCTTATTTATGCTTTTCTGCCTTACATACTCAGTACTTTATTCGTACTGACGTCCCTTTTGCCTGGGGATGTTGCGTTTCATGCCCGCAGGTCCCGATAGACAGGTTGACAGTCCTCCTAATAGGCTATCAGCTCAGCGGAAGGTGTTGCTGCATTCCACTTGCTTCGGAGTTACCTATTTGGTCAGTATGATTGGGACATGTATTGACTGGTATGACGGGGCCATGTACCGACCTTAATGACATTTATGTAGTCTTAGAGTCTTGTAGACAGATGTCAGGTATATGGACACTTGTATGGCCTTGTCGACTTATGTTTTGAGTTTACAAATGATCATGTCAGCCTTATAGGCATGTATGTCACATGTATAAGTTTCTATATAATGTTGGGTCATACTATGTCTAGTATGCACTTATATTTTATTCTTGTTATCTCATGACGACCCTTTTGGCCCATTTACCCATGATAGTATGATAAAAAATATATGTTATGTTGGTACCCGATTGAGTAAGGTACCGGGTGCCCGTCGCAACCCATAGGTTGGATCATGATAGAAGTGGTATCAAAGCGGTTATGTCTTAGGGAGTCTACAAGCCGTATCTAGTAGAGTCTTGTTTATGGGTGTGTTGTGCACCACACTTATAAGTAGGAGGCTACAGGGCATTTAGGACTGCCACTCTTTCTTCTTACTCTAGATCGTGTGGTAGAGCTCAGTTGTAAGAATTCAAACTCCTAAATTCTACTTTATTCGTAATACAACGATACCTCATCCAAAAATACAATTGGTAAGAGATTGAATGTGGCAGTGGAAGAGTTGAGTCAGAGGAACTCAATTTTGCATCAGGCTTATGATGAGTAAATATAAGGTCTTCAGCAGATTATGTGTATACGAAGACGTGTATTCTTCTTGATAAGGAGTCCTAAGGAATGTATATCTATCCACCCATATGGTAAAAAAAAAAAAGGAAAAGAGAATGTTAGGCGTCCCAAAGAACTACTGATATGAAGCAGGGGGAGCTAAAAGTTAAAGAACGTTTTGTTGCAATCTTCAGAATAAGGTGATAGACAAAAATATTAGCAGGAGAATAAGAAGAGAGTAAATGAAACATTATGAGTAAGATGTAATAAATGGGTGATAACGGTAAATAAATATGAGTAAGATGTAATAAATGAGTTTACAAATGATCGTGTCCGCCTTAAAGGCATGTATATCAGATGTATAAGTTTCTATATAATGTTGGGTCATCCTATGTCTAGTATGCACTTATATTTATTCTGGTTATCTCATGACGACCCTTTTGGCCCATTTACCCATGACAATATGATAAGAATATATGTTATGTTGGTACTCGGTTGAGTAAGATACCGAGTGTCCGTCGCATCCATAGGTTGGGTCATGACAGTTTACTCAAAAATCACACTTTAGTCAATTCTTCCAACTTAAAGCTTCTGAAATGAGAATTTTCTTTCCAAATCAACTCCGAACTTCCCGAAATTCAATTCCGACCACGCGTGAAAGTCATAATACCTGAAGTGAAGCTACTCAGGGCCTAAAACTGCTGAACGACACGCTAGATCTCAAAACGACCGGTCGGGTCATTACATAACGCCTCTGTAGCAGATAGATGCATCTATGGTTCATGTCGTTCGACCCTCGGCAGTGCACAATTTAAATACTATTATGTTGGATCGACCGTACGACCTCGATATTTTTTGTGCATGATGAACTCTTGGAACTTTTCATTATTGATATTGCTTCAGTGTGTTGATGATATAAATCGTTAAATGATGAAAGATAGGATTTAATATTTGTGAAATGAGTATTTATCATTTCTTGTTATTGAGTATTTTCAGTATTATTCCTATAATCCATGTTTAGTTATAATTTTGACTTATTATCGTTAGCCCTTAGTAAGTTTCAAAGTCGACCCCTCGTCACTACTTCTTCGAGGTTAGTGATGTTTGGCTCTAATTTCATATTTTTAGTGCATTACTTACCTTACATTTTGGGGCTTTAATGCTAAATTATACTATATTTATGTTTATTTAAATCTATTTTATGTGTAGGTACATTGAATACAAAATTAGGAGCAAAGTAAAGATTTTATGTGTATTCTATACAATACAAGAATGGAGTTGATGACTATTTGATTAGTGGATAGGTAAGGATTAAAGAGACAAATCAAAAAGAAAGAAAAATGCAAAGAATTGAAAACTAAGAAAAAAGAGGACAAAACGTGAAAGGGAAAAGAAAAGCAACAAAATTGAAACGAAGCAACAGTCAGGCACGCGAGCCTTATTGCTCGTTACTGAGCTTGCGTCGCACATGCTAGGGCGAGGTGGACCGTGCGTTTTGCCTCGCGAGGCGATGCTCGTGGCTAGCGTATTCCGGATTTTAAAGCTTACTTTGTCTCCTATTTGGTTTTCAGCTTAGTTATTTCGTCTAGGTCTTTTCCCTATACATATAAATAGTCATTAAACACTATTTTTAGAGGGGTTTTTGCGACCGGGGGAAAGAATATCACGCTTGGAGGACGCTTCTAACTAGTTTTTCTTCTCTTCTTTTCCTTTAATCTCATAGTTTCTTAGTTCTAGAGTTTTGGGTGTTGCATGAACGTTGTATTTTGAAGCTTGAGTTGCTCTTATTATTTTATCATATTGGTTTATTTATTCAATCTTGCGCTTAATTATTTGATTTCTTGATCACCAATTGAATACTATCTCCAAATCTAGGATTGAACTCGGGATATGGAATTCTAGATTGCATATAAAATTGAGTAGAGAAAGATCTTAACTCTGAGTGGGGGCCGAATTTGCGGTTAGGATATGAATATACCTAATCACCTTGCTTGGTTACTATATAGGAATTATTAATGAGTTCTTGTTAATTTTAATTCCATAAGAATATAGGCGTTAGATTAGCTTGAATAGGCGAGTAGTACTTTGGGAGAAGGCTACGAGCAATATTAATCCTGTCAACCAATAAACCATATATATTATATAGACGATTTAAGTGAAAAAATTGTTAGCTAACCCATAGCTTTAGAATATTGTCTCTCATTGAATTCGTCTCTAAAATTTGCCAACTTGTTTCTTTAATTTCTTAGTTTGCTACTGTAGATTAGTTGTAGTTAAATACTCATACTTTAGGAATCGCTTGAAATGATTAATTGTTTGGGTTTAATTTAGTTGATAGTTCATCACAAGTCCCTGTGGGTAAGATATCTGGACTTACAATCCTATATTACTTGTCGACCACGTATACTTGTGTGTGCGTTTGGGAGCAACAGTTAGACTGGATATGTCACGACACAAAATCTATAAGGTCGTGATGGCGCCGGACACCACTGTCAGGCAAGCCAATCTTTAATTAGTTGAAATAGATTCCTGTTTTAACATTTTTGAAATTCATTATCTTTAACTTGTTATGCAATAACTAAACAAAATCCGTTAAGTAAATACAACGGTTTTAATATTCTATTTTTTTTATAAAATACATCTCAGAACCCGGTGTCACAAGTACATGAGCAATTTCTAAAAAATTTACAATTTCTACAAAGCTTGTCCGAAATACAAGTGGACAAGGAAATTAAAATAATATAATACAATACTAGGGAGACTCCGTCAGCTGCGGATCGCTTCCGGATGATGCAGCTCGCCTAAGTATCCAAACCAGCCACATCGCTATGAAGTTACTTGTGCAATAAAAATACACAGCAAGTGTAGCATGAGTACGAAAACAACGTGTACTCAGTAAGTCGCCCGCCTAACCTCAGAGAAGTAGTGACGAGAGGTCGAATTAGACACTTGCTAGATGTCAATTTAGTATATTCAAGTGTGACACTAAGCATGATTATCATAGGCAATTTATTAAAATCAG